>PQWD01001282.1:0-51826 GCA_019425675.1 Leucinodes orbonalis
TATTCGAAATCATATGTACGTTATCCGACGCTCTTACGTCGAAGGAAACATCGTGAGGAAACCTGCGGACGCCTGCGAAGAGATTCAAAGGTTGTGCGTGTAGTCGTCCAACCCGCACTTGGCCCGCGTGGACGACTAAGGCCTAATCAGGCCAGGCTCGTGCCCCTCGGTGAAGAGGTTAAAGAGCTGATGATGATGAACTCCATTTAGTTTTTTTTTTGCTAATTTGACTATAGTTGTATGTTCCCTACGTTTTTATTTGATATTTAAGCTGTTAGTGTTCTGAAGTTTGCAGGTAAATCCGCGGTGCACTGTTAGTTATTGATATTTACCTGGGTGCACTGGAGCTGGACCGCCTACACACGTAACCCGGGGACATCTGAAATCCATACTAATTTTATAAAGTTGTCTGTTACTCTTTTACTCCGAAAACGGATTTAATGAAATTCGATGATAGATACCCTGGTAGCGGTCATAGCTACTTTTTGTCTAATTATAACCCATTTTAGCTAGTAAAATTATCGGGTATAGAGACCTAACACATGTCTGTGTCTGGTGACGGGCGCCAGTGCGGCATTGATGGAGAATAACAATAACTGTGTATCAGTTGTTGTCTCCTTTAATCCGCTCTGTCATGGTCAGGCGTATCACTTACCATCAGGTGAGCATTACTGTCCACAAAAAGAAAACCATATCCCACAAATGGGCGAAGAAAAGTTTGTATGGAGCATTCTGCATTTTTTAATGTAGAAAACTGAAGTTTTGGAGGTATGCGGACAATTTGTCACCAACAAAAAAAAAAATGTGGATAGCGTTAATCATACTTCGGGAAACAAATAAGAAATGAAATGAAATGAAATGAAATGCCATTTATTCGCTATAAATCATAGGTACACGAGGTTTTATACAAATATTACATTCCGCTACGATTGACCCGGTGGGTCATACGAATATTTATTTAAAGAAAAGAACATGCTATATAATTTTAATGATACTAATTAATTAATATTGTAAATCCATTAACTTTCTCATAACCAGCCTAATCAAGTTTATCAGCCAGTTTATAAGCTGGCAATGAATTCCTCAGTTTCACAATTCAAATAATAAATGCGGTTTTGAATTATTTTCCCACGTCACAGAGTACACCAAGCTTGAGGCCAATTGAGTTTTGGACTTGATGAAGAAATCTATCACGTACCTGTCTAGGCAAGTACTGCGGCCGGTAGTGCGGGTTCCCTTCCCGGGCGCGCCTCCGGTCGTGGGCGCGACTCCGCCCGCCCTTGGTGGTACTCCCGCCTGTTGTCTTGGTCTGAAACGTTTATATTACATGACTTGCGAAAGGTCGCTGGTGGAGGCTGGATAAGAAAGCGAAGAGCGGGTTATCGGCGCAAAATGGCGAAATGGGGAGACTTATGTCCAGCAGGACTACAATAGGTTGAGTAGGATAGAGAGCATGAGAAGCGTCGGTGGCCCAATGATGTAGACTGAGAGGCGAAGGTTCAAATCCCGTAACGTACCCAATGTGTTTTTCGAATTTTCGAAATTATATGTTATCGACCCTTACGGTGAGGGAAAACATCGTGAGGAAACCTTCATGCACGCCTGCGAAGAGATTCGAAGGTTGTGTGTGAAGTCGTCCAACCGCACTGGGCCCGCGTGGACACTAAGGCCTATACACCCACGTACGGGTAGACTCGGGGCACTCGGTGGAAATGTTTAATGAGCTGATGACGATGATGATGACATGAGTTCACTTATTTATTTATTAGGAGGACGACCAACAAGATACACACTGGTTGTTGCTTGAACAAGAAATCAGAGACTAGCATAAAGTTAAAGCTAAGTGTGCTTACTTATAGGTTGCCACGGCATGCAATGCGGTCTATTATAGTGTTAAATACATATAAATGTATAAAAAATGGATTGAAGTACCCTACTCCTTGATCAATTAACTGAATTAGTAAAATAGATGCGTAGAACCGATGGCCAATGCGGCGGAAAGGTTCTTGAGTGGCGTCCGCGTAACGGGAAACGAAGTATTAGCGAAATCCCCGACCAGATGGACGGATGACCTGGTTAAGGTGGCGGGGAGCAGATGGATGTCAACTGCTAGGGATCGGCCCGCGTGGGAATCATTAGGGGAGCACAAAATGCTATAGCCAACAAGGTTCACAGAAGCTTTATTGTCGTCGAGTCATGTTATATAGGGCAGAAAATTAAGTTTTACATGTCGCAAATTTATTATTTCTAATTTAGTTTTACATACATTAACGCATTGGAACTCGGTAATGTTAATGTATAATTAAATCAATAAAATATTAATCTGTAATAATGATGATGGTAAACAAAAGCTTACTCGATTCCTAGCAGGCAGTTTTGAGAATATAAGATTTTAAGTAATAATTTTTTGATCAATTTCATAGTAAGTTTAAATCTATTCAACCTATCGAAGACTACAGAATGGGGAGACCTATGTCCTGCTGGACATAGGTCTCCCCATTCTGCGCCAGGTAACCGGTCCTCGCTTTCCTCATCCAGCCTCCACGAGGGACCGCCCGCAACCCCCGGTCCCCGGTCCTACGCTACGCTTGTGGTCCCCCAGTCTCCCCTCCAGCACTCGTCGGCTCCAACGGCCCACGCTCTGCCACATACCTCACCACACCACTGACACGACCACTCGCTCATCCGGCGGCCTATGTCGGAACTTTAGTTCTCTTACGGATAACATCATTTCTGATCTTGGTCAGTGGACATATAAGGCTGTAATGACGACCCATTTGTGTTGCGGTTGAGAGTCGACTGCAACACCAAGGGTCCGGGTTCGATCCCCAGTAGAAAAACATTTGTGGACATAAACATGTCTGTTTGTAATGGTCTGGGTGTTTTCTATGTATAATATGTATGTATTTAAAAAATATATATAAGTATGTTTATCCGTTGTTTAGTACCCATAATACAGGCCTCACACTTAACTTGGGGCTAGATGGCGCTGTGTGAACGTCAGTGGATATTTATTTATTTATTTAATGACGCTGATGGTAAACAACCAAATGATTCACGATTAAAAAGCTTGAAGATAGTTAAATACTTACAATTATTCTTATTCTGCATGCTCCGTATGGAATTAACAATGGCGCGAGCCGCCGTAGTCAATTGAGTTTCGTCGTTGGACCTCCTGCAAATGGAACCGTATAAAAATATTGGCGTACCCCTCGTAAGAAATCGTGTCGTATAAATATGAAAACGCGCCCACTTGCTCCTCAGTACTGCCATCACCTGAGACAATTTATGACATCGCCACAGTACCATAATACAGACATCACGCTTGCTTAAGATGGCGCAGTGTGAATGTCACGTGATTTATTTATTACTAGCTTTTGCCCGGCTTCGCTCGCATTAAATTGGGGATAACACGGTACTTACATTTATCACTTCTAGATTTCCCTTCCCTCCAAACTTTAAAGGTTTGGGGTCAATTTCAGATTTTTTTTAGCAAAAAATATGTTGTAGTGAGCTAACCTTAAAAGTTAAAGACAAACATAGATAGACATATGCTGTCGCGGACTTTTTTTTTGTAGACCTTTAAAAGAAGAACAATACTCTCATACATGACTTTTGTGAACTTTAACCGTTTACTCAGCGTACGCAGCGGAAGCTCCAAGTATGAAAAATACCCCCGATTTTGAAACATTCTTCATTGCTGTCCGCTTCTATTACTCGTAGCGTGATGATATATAGGCCTATAGCCTTCCTCGATAAATAGCTATCTAACACTGAAAGAATTTTTCAAATCGAACCAGTAGTTCCTGAGATAAGCGCGTTCAAACAAACAAACAAACTCTTCAGCTTTATATATTAGTATAGATATGTATATGTTTGTATATGAACAAGGTACGTACTGTGCGGGATGGCTGCCGAGCAGTCCCTGTCCGTTGCGGCGACCGCCAGCGTTCAGCGCCGACATTTGCTCCTTGATCTGTTGGATCTTGGCCGATATCTCGTTCGAGTTGCGACGGGACGTCTGCGGGTAGCCAACACAACTTACTTACAAAAGAACCTTGCTCGTTTCTTGATTAGTTGTGTTGAAAATTACATAATAGAAGAAAACATATATGCAAATATACAGTGCGTCCTACCCGTGCTAACATACGCAGCTGAGACATGGACACTGACTGCGGGATGTTTCATAAGTTCAAAGTCACTCAACGCGCAATGGAGCAACTATGCTCGGAGTCTCTCTTAGGAACTAAAGTGACCGACATAGGCCGCCGGATGACGAGAGGTCGTGTCAGTGTGTGCGTGAGGTATGTGGCAGAGCGTCGGCCGGATTACCAGCGTTCCAAACACAATAGAAATCAAAGTTTCTGTTGGATATATCCCTCAGCGCGGTTAAAAGGGTCAAATCGAATGTGTTAGAGTACCTTTGCGTATTTGCAACCAATCGCTAATTTACTCTCTAGCGATTAGAGAAATTTGGTAAATGGGCGTCTTCGGAGAAGAACAAATATCTAGATTACTCCTATGCTTGAATACATGTTTGAATTTTCAGGTGTGTTTTTTTTTTCATCCATTTCATCGAGTTCATATTTTTTTGGTTTCGAGACGCGGGACGATAAGAAACGAATTTTTTATCCCGATCGTGTCTTACTTATTTTTTAAGTTATTTACTCTTTTTAAAATATATTTAAATTTTATTTAAAATTTAATTGGCTATTTGTTTAAACAACACCATATTACAAATAATGAAATTAATCTATCTAAATAGTAATTATCGAGCAAAGATCGTTAGAGACAGAATAAACAAAACTGGTTACTACTATTATACCCAGATATTTATCTAATAAACGTATACCTTATCACTGTTATGTTCATCGAGTCTGGGCGTTGTGAGGCGTGACGTCCGAGGCTGTTCCGTCGAGAGCTCGGACAGAGGCTGGCACACTGGGTACGCCTGGGGACCACCTGTGCGACAATTTTATACTAAATTACACCCCCAAAATAATTACAACCGCTTAAAAAATAATAATAAACCTCTATAATCTTTATCGAGAAATAAACAAATACATATGCCTAGGAATGGTTGGTTATAATAAACTAGAAGTACGACGTAATCTCACCTTGCCCTGTATTTGTTTAAAGTAATGACCCTCATTACTTTAAACAAATACAGAGCAAAGGTGGAGGGGTTGGAGGGATTGCAACCAGGCCGTGCTACAGACGATAGCGCTGTGTGTACCAGCCCGGTACGTCTGGTACACCGACGTCGGCTACCTCCGTTATTTGCTGTACCGCAAGCCCGGACTAATATATTGAAAGAGGCACTTGTCAAATGTAAAAGAATATTATTAATTGATTTTTTTTTGTTCTTCTCTTTCACTATTTGTAAATGGCAGACGTGTTTTCTTCCTATAATTACTTTGATTTACTAAGAGTTGTTTCGCTGCATAAGTGGAATAGTTATCTCTTCATATTTTCTACAACCATTCCATCACCTAGGTCGTCATAATGTATCTAAAAGACTAGTTTCAAAATTCAAAATTCTTTATTCAAATTAGGCTTACAAAAAGCACTTATGAACGTCAAAAAATATACAAAAATATAAAAAAACAATTAAAATACTAAACTAAAAATATGAATTTTGATGCTTTGAAAAAAAGCGCTTCAGTGGTTGGCCTGTTGAGCAAGAAGCACCCAAGAAAACTCAACAGTGTAGCCTTTTTTAAAAACAATTACTTAATGTAACAATATATCATAAACACTGAAATAGCTGAGCAGTTTAAGACCACGGATTTTTATCACATAAATATTCGTCAATAGTGTAGTACCCTTTTTTAGAAAGGTGTTTTTTTATTCTAGCTTTAAACATGTGTAAAGGTAACTCGACAATATTTTGCGGTACCTTATTGAAAAACTTTATACATCTTCCTATAAAAGATTTACCTACTTTATGTAGTCTCAAGTCTGGAACAGCAAGTTTGTTTCTATTCCTAGTATTAAAATTGTGTAAGTCACAATTTTTTTTAAAGTTATGATAGTATTTACGGATGTAAAACTAGTCTTCTACAACAAGGACCTACCTGAGGGTATATGAGTCCACACTGCGGCATCGGTTTGCTGTAGATCTGGTAGGGCTCCGGCATTAAGAGTTTACCCCCAACTGGCAACAGCTGCGGGGTCCATTGCACTTCTGGGTACTGGGGGAAAATAATTTAAAAATGTCTGCCTAAAGTTTATTGCAGATTTCAATCTGTTCATATAGACAATGTATTATTTGTGGAGACTGCTATCCCTAACGAGTCTTTGATCAAACTCTATCTCGTCGACCTATCGCAGTCCACTGCTGGACATAGGTCTCCCCCTTTTTGCGCCAGATATCCCGCTCCTCCGCTTTTCCCATCCAGCCTCCACCAGCGACCACTCGCAAGTAGACTCGGTACTGAGTCTTCTAGGCAGGTACTGCAGTGCCAGATGTCGTCCCGTGAACTACGAGTGTTATGCACTTGTGTTTCGGGATGAGAACACTGTAGCTAGTGAAATTACCGGGTATGAGAGACATAACAGCTGTTCGTCTCGGTTGTCAGGCGCAGTGCGGCATTGATTTAGAATAATAACTGTCCATCAGTTGTTGGTCTCCTTCAATGCAGCTCTGTCACGGTCAGGGGTATCACTTACCATCAGGAGATCGTCCTGACCGTCCACACTTTGTAATATAAAAATAAATCCACTCACATTAACCGGATAGTACTGAACAGGCGGCTGTGGGAGAATCACGTTACCGAGCTGATACTGCAATGATGGCTCCATAGGTGCGTACGCCACGTTATAACTGGAAGGGAGGAAAAACGTTTATAAACACACACGCACAAACGCACACACATTTTTACGACCCATTTGGTGTAGCGGTTGAAACGTCGGCTGCAACACCAAGGGTTCCGGGTTCGATCCCTGGGCAGTACAAACATTTGTGTGCGTTATCATGTCTGTTTGTAATAATCTGGGTTTTTTTTAATATCATATGTATGTATTTATAAAAAACATGTATATAAGTGTGTGTATCCGTTGTTTAGTACCCATACTACAGGCATCACGCTTAACTTGAGGCTAGATGGCGCTGTGTGAATGTCAGTGGATATTAATACAAAATACGTATATGCAAATAAGCAGTGCGTCCAGACAACCCGGAAAATCGCCTATATATCAAATGATTCCCACTTATTCGCCTATTTTCCTCTACAGATTTGAAACCATCGATCTGATGTCATCAACAGCACTCAATTTGACAAAACTATAATTATTTAGGATCTTGCGATTGTGTCACTCACTTTGCATACCCTACTCATAATCTCTGTGCACGCCACTGTGTCTACGTATGAAATTAATAAATCAGTTGAAATACCTTCTAATAGCGTTAGGGTCCACGCAAGCCCCACACTGGGCCGCGTAGTCCACCGCCGCGTACGGGTAACTCGGGTCTGTGAACAACACTTTATTAACAGCGGACAACATTTTGGTACGTACATTATGATTCTGTACAACAAATATGATTCTGTACAAAACATATTTTTTTAAAAAGAGTACCTACTGAGTTTTCTGCTGGATTCTTCTCAGTGGAAAACTACCTCCCGAACCAGTGGTAGCTTCATTTGACATTCATAAGTGTTCTGTAAGGACCTAAACTGAATAAACAATTTTCATTTCATTTATTTAACTTTAATTTTGATTTACTTTTATAAGTTTTTATTTAACTTGCAATTCTTCTTATCAAGTCGATATGGATTCACACGTAGATTCACACACAATATGGGTTATCATCATCAGCTCATTAAACGTCCCCACCGAGGAGCACGAGCCTACCCGTATAGGGTGATTAGGCCTTAGTCGTCCACGCGGGCCCAGTGCGGATTGGACGACTTCACGCACAACCTTTGAATCTCTTCGCAGGCGTGCATGAAGGTTTCCTCACGATGTTTTCCTTCACCGTAAGAGCGTCGGATAACGTACATATATCTTCGAAAATTCGAAAACACATTGGTACGTGTCGTAATTTGAACCACAGCCCTCCCGGTAGGAAGGCGACAGTCCACACCATTGAGCCACCGACGCTCTTAATGGGAAATGCGAATATGGGTAACGCGACCAATATTGGGCTATTTTAATCGCCCTTTCATTTGCCATCCAGAGGTCCCGGAAACCGCAAGAAGATGGACAATTCGGGCAACACAGTAGGTGTTCCATTGTCTGACAGGCTGCTTCTGGAATATCCTCATCTTACCGATTCTTCGGATTCGGGGGTGTCTCGACGAGGTAGGGAATATCATATCAGTTCGTAATAACTTACAATGTATGATTGTTACGGTGGAATCTTATAACTAAATTTTAAAGCACCTGCCCTCAACCGATTGAGCTGAAATTTGGTATGCACGTACAGTTTGGATTAATGCGTGATTAACAGTGTGACGTCATTCTAAATCCAACATGGCGGTATACTCGAAATGGCGGACCAATAATTTTTAATGCATTCCTACAATATGGACACAAATTAAAAGGCTTGCTGAGAATAACTAAAAAAAATGGCAGGTGAAAAAAACAAGCTTTTTATTAATAAGACTAGCGCCTCGTTCCGGCTTCGCACGGGTGGACATGTTTTTTTAAATATTATTATAAGTATATTATATGATTTATTTGGATAAACTACATTGTACCTACTCATACCGAAACACAAAAGTGCATAACACTCCTGTTTCCCGGGACGATATCTGGCACTGCGGTTGTACCTGTCTAGACGACTCAGTCTATAATCTTTACCTATCCTGAATGTAGGCTCTTGTTGCGGCGAGGTCGCCAGTTGTTTCTGGTCGTCGACAGGCGGCGCCACCGTCGCCTGGTAAACTGGCTGCAGCGGCTGATCCTGATAATATATACATATAATAATAATCCACAAAAATTACTACACCGCCATCTAGCTCCAAACTAAGCATGAGCCTTTAATATAGATACTAATTAACGTGTAAACATACTTATAAGCTTTTTTTGTAAATACATACATCCATAGAAAACACCCAGATCAATACAAACAGACATGTTCATGCACACAAATGTTTATACTGCCCGAGGATCGAACCCGGAACCCTAGGTGTAGTGGCTGACGTCTCAACCATTACACCGGATGTGTCGTCAAATACATATCATCCAAGTACACACATATAACAATTACTTAACTTAGGATTTTAAACCATGGCAAAAATCGATACATAAAAAAACAGAATACGACATTTACTTAGTAAAGATAGAATGTAGATGTGATTATCCTAATATTCCTATCATCAGCTCATTTTACGATCCCATCGAGGGGCCCGGGCCTACCCGTTAAGGCCTACACGGTCTTAGTCATCGCGGGCCCAGTGTGGAGAGGCCTACTGTATGAAAATGAAGTGTTTATTCAGCTTAGGTCCTTACAGAACACTAATAAGTGTCAAATGAAATTACCACTGGTTCGGACGGCAGTTTTCCACTGAGAAGAATCCAGCAAGAAACTCAGTAGTCACACTTTTCAAAAAAATTGTGTTTTGTACAGAATCATATTATTTGTTATCAAAATAATAATATAAAGCTAATTATATTCAAAAATTTTATGTCCTAAGACCCACTTAGACAAACTTTAGCTTCACGGACAGATTTGTTTTAATTGTAGATTTGTTAACTAAATTATTGTATATTTATGAGAAAAATGTGTGGTTCCAATCGCTGTGCAAAACTGGTTTCAGTGAGCAGGTTCAAATCCCGCCACGTTACAATGTATTTTCGAATTTATATGTACGTTATCCGACGCTCTTACGGTGAAAGGAAAACATCGTGAGGAAACTTGCGCACGCCTGCGAAGAGATTCAAAGGTTGTGCGTGAAGTCATCCAACCCGCACTGGACCACTGGACGACTAAGGCCTATACACCCGCGTACGTGTAGGCTCGGTGGGGACGTGTAATGAGCTGATGATGATGATACACTTACCATGCGGCATTGGTTCACGTACGCATACCCCGGCGCCATCGTCGGGTACATCACATTGGTCAGCGACAACGGTCCTGTGGGCAAATCATTTATCATCATCATTGTTAGAAACAAGCAAACTGAAAAGTCATCTTTGCAAAATGATGTTAAGTGCTTCGGACACATGCAGGTTCTGCGCTGAAGAGAGGTAGACACCGATGCACTAAACAACTGATAACATACTTATATACTTTTTTTTGTAAATACATACATATTATACAGTCTTTTAAAGTTATAAGTGTACAGGACGGTCAGGACGCTGACCTGACGGTAAGTGATACGCCTGACCATGACAGAGCGGCATTAAAGGAAACCAACAACTGATAGACAGTTATTATTTTAGTTAGATACCGTGGACATTTACAACAGCTGAGGTCACAGGGATGTGTTGCCTGCCCTTTATTCAAGAATACGCTTGCTTTTGAAGGACGCCGGGTCATATCGTTCCGGAAACGTTTCCGATGGCAACTGATTCCATAAATCGATCGTACGCGGCAGAAAATGTCGATCAAAACGAACTGTGGAAGACCTCCAAGTATTCAGAGTTGTGGGAAATTCAGTTACTTCGGAACTGTTTTTTGTTGGATATATGTCTGAGCGGCGGTTAAAGGGTTAACCAACACATCAAATAGGTCCTCAAACGTCGTATATTACCACATTATCTGATACTGAGGCGGGACCCTGTGGCCGCTTTTTCAATTTCGAAGAAAAAGCAACCTTACTGTTAAGATTTATAATTAAGTTTCATAAAATATTCTTTACTCACTTATAATGGCTTCTGGTGTTTGTTTGACTTGCTGAGTCTGCGCAGGTGACGTCACCTGTTTAAAGTTAAAATACGTTAATTAGATTCATGGCTTCAAATTTGCACTTATGAGTGACAAAGGATAGATGTATTTTTTAAAGTGGAGAGCCGATGCGCTCGTGAATTTTCAAATATTTGGTACATACACATAAGTCCAGAGGGTAATTCTGGCAATTATCTGTCCGGTAATTGCTTATTAGGTCGCTACGGGCATGCGATCCCGGACTGCTCGAGTTGCTACTGTTACAATTCTATTTCCAGGAACAGTCATCATCATCATCATCATCAGCTCATTAAACGTCCCCACCGAGGGGCACGAGCCTACCCGTATAGAGTGATTAGGCCTTAGTCGTCCACGCGGGCCCAGTGCGGATTGGACGACTTCACACACAACAACAGTTCCAGGAACAGTAGTATTCCTTAATTCCCTTTCCCACCTCTATTCCTTTAAACGGATGCCTCCCGCTAACGTCGAAAGGTGATCCCGACTCTCAACAGGCCAAGCATCTATTACTGGTCAGCATTTGAGGCCTCGCTGGTAAGATACGTCCCTACTTGTCGCTGGTCAAAGCGGTCCTCCGTTCCATCAGATTCAGAGGGGTAGGGGTAAGAGTGCACCTGTGTCTGCGCGTACACTGTTATTCTAATGCTATGTGCACTATAATATTTCCTGCGCAAATGACTTGGCATCTCAATAACTAGGTGCAGTCGCCGTGGCCGGACATACACATAATATTATTTGAGACAGAATATACTAGTAAATGCTTGTTTGTATGTACTTGACAATTATTACGTCTTTGCTTCTTTAAATTGAGAGAAGTTACCGAAGGCTCAAATATACAATAAATAAATAAATATCCACTGACAATCAGACAGCGCCATCTAGCCTAGCAAGGTTATAAGTGTACAGGATGGTCAGGAAGCTCACCTGATGGTAAGTAATACGCCTGACCATGACAGAGCGGCATTGATTGAAACCAACAAATGATAGACAGTTATTATCCTCCATCAATGCCGCACTGTCCGTCACCCGAGACGACAGATGTTAGGTCTCTTATACCCGGTAATTACACTAGCTACAGTGCTCTCATTCCGAAACAGAAAATTAAATATACTGTTCATACCTCATCAGGCCTAACCGCCTGCGCGAACTGATATTGTATCTCATGCCCCTGATTCGTCCTCCTCTGCTCCACTCTCTGATTGGTCGGCTCGTACTGTCTATGTTCGTACGCACGCTCGTTCGCGTACACGTAGCCGTCGTAAGGCACCTCATTGGCAGGCTGGTTGTACGCCGGCCTCTGATTGGTCGGCTCGTTGTTTGGCTCGGTCGATTGCGATACTGTCTCGCAGGTGTTTGGTTTGTCGATCGATTCTGTTTGCTCGTAGCGAGTTTTGCATGGACTGGGTTTTTGTTGTTTCGGTTCTGGGGTGCTCTGGAAATATGTCAATAGGGATGATGACAATTATTTTTTCTGTTATTATATTGATGGACCGCATAATAATAGAAACATTGGTAAAAAAATTACTCCGTTATCATTAAAACTCACAGCGATTTTCCAATTCTAAAAACACATTATTGGACTTTCCCAAAAACGCTTCATACAAATGGCTACCTAGTTATGACGTCACGCATCAGTAATGCGATAATTTATTTTATTATCATTGATTTTGTTAAACTACTATGATGTATATGCTCGGGGGGCGGGCCGGGGGACCGGGGCTCAGGGGACCGACCGCTTGCGCAAGGGCGCTGGTGGAGGCTGGATGGGGAAAGCGGAGGACCGGGTTTCCTGGCGCAGAATGGGGGAGACCTATGTCCAGCAGTGGACTGCGATACATTGAAGAAAAGTTACCTTGTCTGTTTGTTTGCAGGCGTCTCTACGGCGACAGTCGCAGCAGCATTTTGCACGGGCCTGGTCCCCGGTACACTCGCATTCTGAATAAATAAGTCTTTATACAATTTAGGTCCTTAATAAATGTCAACATTATGTTACTAAAACACCGTGAGGAAACCTGCGCACTCCTGCAAAGACTTTTAAAGTTTGTGCGCGAAGTCGTCCAACCCGCACTGGGCCCGCGTGGACGACTAAGGCCTAATCACCAGCGTAAGGCTCGGGGCCCTCGGTGGGGAATCATGATGGATGATTGCTATAGTTGATTGACTGGTACAATTGGAAACCGTACGTACTAGCCACTACGTCAAATGTAAATACTGATACGTATATATATTTTTTGTACATCATCATCATCATCAGCTCATTAAACGTCCCCACCGAGGAGCACGAGCCTACCCGTATAGGGTGATTAGGCTTTAGACGTCCACGCGGGCCCAGTGCGGATTGGACGACTTCACACACAACCTTCGAATCTCTTCGCAGGCGTGCATGAAGGTTTCCTCACGATGTTTTCCTTCACCGTAAGAGCGTCGGATAACGTACATATATTTTTCGAAAATTCGAAAATACATTGGTACGTGTCGGGATTTGAACCTCAGCCCTCCCGGTAGGAAGGCGACAGTCCACAACACTGAGCCACCGACGCTCTATTTTTTGTACATTTGTATAAAAATAAATTATAACTACACTACAGACGAATACAAACAGATATGCCATAGATATGTTTAGTGCACGGGATTCGAACCCGGAACCTATAGCGTAGTTACTGACGTGATGATGATGTGTATATTATATTATCTATGGTGTGTTGCACGCGCAACTTGTATATTTCCCGCGCTTTCCATGTCAATTGGTTTTTGAATTATCGAGTAATAAACTAGCTGTCATAAGATAATTGTGTTTATTTTGTCTTTACACATCTCAGATGACCTACTAACCGTGGTCCATAAACGAGTGCTGTTTCTCCAGTTTGCCTCTCTTCTTGTCAGCTTGCTCCGTCTGTAACAATAGAAGTATACAAACAAATAAATATCCACTGACATTCACATGGCGCCACACACCCCCATATATAGCTATGCTGTGCAGGTGGTAGACTCGATACTGAGTCGTCTGGGTAGGTACCACCGCAGTGACAGATATCGTCCCGTGAAACACGAGTGTTATGCACTTTTGTGTTTCGGGATGAGGGCACTGTAGCTAGTGAAATTACCGGGTATAAGAGACCTAACATCTGTTGTCTCGGGTGACGGGCGCAGTGCGGCATTGATGGAGGATAATAACTGTCTATTAGCGGTGCGCGAATTGTGTCTTTAGAAAGAAAAGATAGGTTCATATCTTTTCCGTCCTCGGATATGTATCTGTATTTGATATCTTCAACTCTTTTAACCCATCAAATGTCAGTTAATGCAAAATATGTTAAGTCTGTAGTATAAGATCCATAATGTTAGTTAACTTCTAAAGAGTTGAAGATATGTTTACATTGAAATCAACTCTTTTGTCTATATCCATATCTGCAAGCTGTCTCTGTCTCCCTTTGATATTTTCGTATAGCGCGGTTGCGCTTACACTTTGGTTACGTATCAGTATGTCAGTTAATGCAAAATCTGTCTTGAGTCTGTGGCATAGAGTTTATAAAGAGTTGAAGATATATTTGAAGAGTTGGGAGTTGAAGATCCGTTGAGAACAACTCTTTCAATTGATATCCATATCAGCAGTCCGTCTCTTTCTCTCTTTCATATTTTCGTATAGCGCGCTTGTGTTTACTCTTTGTTACGTATCAATATATCATTTAATGCAAAATCAGTCTTGAGTGAACGGTTTAGAGTTTATTATACTTCTAAGGAGTTAAAGAGTTGAAGATATGTTTTAAAATGTTGGGAGTTGAAAGATAGGTTTGCTAGCGGTTCGGATATGTATCTTTTTTTCATATCCTCTCTAAGTTACCCACATCTACTGTCTATCATTATGTTTAATGCCGTCATGGTCTGGCGTATCACTTACCATCAGGTGAGCGTTCAGACCGTCCTGTACACTTATAACATTAAAAAAAAGCCTGTTATCTGGTGACGACGACAGATGTAAATCGTACTTTGAGGCTCTTGAACCTTGATGATATTAAATAATATTTGTTTTGGTTAAATACGTATTTAATGTAAGGTTGTGGTTACCTCAATATTTTATTTTATTTTATTTCATAAGGTACATCAACAGAATATAAACTAAATCATCCGTATACAGCATAAGACATAACTTTTAAATTTATATCCCAATTACAGATTGTACACAGCATTTTAACAAATAATAGCAAACATGCAAAGATGAACGGAACAGCGAAAAATTATTTACATGAATTACACTTACACAATAGATTTTTAAATGAACATAATGAGCAGTTAAAGATGTCAGTGATGAGAGCAATGATCATTATGCATCGCATGATCCTAGTAAAGGGGAATTTTTGGCCACATGTTGTTAGTTCCTGGCACACTAAATAATTGAGAATACGTACTGAGCGAATAGTACCTTATAATCTATTTGGTTTACAAGTTCTTCGCAAAAGTGTCCATGAACATTTTATATAAAATTGTTAAATCGGTATTTTGTCTTCTTTCGGAGACTCGTCAGTGAGAATTCTTAAGGCAGTCATTATATTCAGGCAATTTTCGCCTTAAGCCACATCTAGAACAGAGAACTCTCAAAAGCGACGTTGGATTGATTCAATCCTATCTATGTGAATTACCATAAATAGGTGACCAAACACTGGAACAGTATTCTAAAATGCCCCTCACCAAAGACCAAAAGGACATATGACTTTTTAATTTATAACTCATATGTGAGATTTGAATTAGTATTGTACTCTTGTCATAGTTATACTTCACTATAGTGTCTTTTGAACTGTAAATCTTCCAAAAAATAAAAATAAAATAAACCTTGTCCCGATATTGATTGTGGTCGAAATCAGTCAGTGAGCAAAATATATATACTCGTATATTGAAGTTAATGATGATGATGCGCGCGTGACCTAATTTAGTTATTATACGCTTACAGTTAGGAAAATGTGCATGGTGACCGTACAAGAGCGTCGCGGCTCAATGGGTGGACTGCGCTTCCTCACCGGGTGAGCTGAGGTTTCAAATCCCGAACGCGCTACCAATGTGTTTTCGAATTTTCGAAAAATATATTACGTTATCCGACGCTCTTACGGTGAAGGAAAACATCGTGAGGAAACTTTCATGCACGCCTCCGAAGAGATTCGAAGGTTGTGTGTGAAGTCGTCCAATACCGCACGGGCCCGCTGTGGACGACTAAAGCCTAATCACCCTATACGGGTAGGCTCGAGCCCCTCGATGGGGACGTTTAATGAGCTGATGATGATGATATTAAAATCTATAACGTACATATATTTATCGAAAATTCGAAAATACATTGGTACGTGTCGCGGATTTGAACCTCAGCCCTCCCGGTAAGAAGGGACATCCACACCACTGAGCCACCGACGCTCTCTTTTTAAATATAATAAATATTTTTTAAAATAAAATACATAAGTAGTTACTTACCGCGGAACAAGCATGTTCGCGGCGCGTCATCAATGGCTCGGATGTGTTCGGGCGTGGTTGTACGGGGTAAGCCGGCTCGGTCGTCTTTATAACGACATGTGAAAGTAGGCGTATCTTTAAATCAAAATTAAAGTGGTGTCAGAATAATCAACTGCAAATCAAAATGAACATTATAGCTGAGTTTCACTCGAAAAAGAAGTTTGGGCAATTTTGGAAAAAAACCAATCAAATGAATTACAAACCGAGCCTACCGGTCAGCGTAGCGGGGGTGCATGAGCCAAGCGAGATTGCTAATATGTTCTCCCACCATTTTAGAGTGGACTCTCTCTTGGGAAGGGTGCAGCGGGAGTTCGATGCGGGTCAGGGGAGTGAACGTAATATCTATTATACACTGAACAAGTTAGTGCGGTAATTAAAGCCATAGTAAGGGGTAAATCCCCAGGCCACGACTGCCTTAGCATCGAGCACCTGCAGCACGCCGGGGAACACATGTCTAGAGTGCTTTCTATGTTTTTTAACCTGTGTTTGGGACACTCTTACCTGCCTGAGAATTTGACGCGTACTATAGTTGTACCAATAATCAAAAATAAAACTGGTGATGCGTCTGATGTTAACAACTATAGGCCGATATCTCTGGCTACAGTGGTCGCAAAGGTACTGGATAGGCTGCTTGGTCAGCACTTGGATAAACACGTCTCGTTAAATGATGCGCAGTTCGGCTTCAGACCTGGGCTATCCACTGAGAGTGCTGTCTTGTGCCTCAAGCAGACTGTCCAGTATTATACAAGTAGGGGTACGCCGGTGTACGCTTGTTACCTCGATTTGTCGAAAGCGTTCGAACTTGTATCATATGATATTCTATGGGATAAGCTAAGAAATGAAACAAGCGTACCTAGAGATATTATACTGTTGTTTATGCATTGGTATAATAACCAAATGAACTTTGTAAGATGGGCTGGCACTCTCTCGGAGGGTTATGTGTTGCAATGTGGGGTCAGGCAGGGGGGTGTAACCTCTCCCACGCTTTTTAGTTTATATGTGAACCGGTTGATTGAGGAGCTCAGCAGCACAGGTGTTGGTTGTCATATCGATGGGGTGTGCCTTAATAACATCAGCTACGCCGACGACATGGTGTTGCTGAGCCCTTCGATAGGTGCCATGCGAAGGCTTTTAAAAATTTGTGAGTCCTACGCGGTGGCTCATGGGCTCAGGTACAATGTAAGTAAAAGCGAAATAATGGTATTTAGGCCGGACAATAATAGATATACATTTGTTCCTAGTTTTTCTTTGGATGGTTCGGCTTTAAAACAAGTAAAACAATTTAAGTACTTGGGTCATTGGGTCACTGAGGATCTTAAGGATAATGTGGATATAGAGAGGGAGCGCAGGGCGCTGTCTGTCCGATGCAACATGTTGGCCCGCAGGTTTGCACGGTGTACGAGGATTGTTAAAATAGCGCTTTTTAAAGCTTATTGTCAGTCCTTGTATACGTGTAGCCTGTGGGTTAGTTACACGCAGCGGGCATACAGCGATCTGCGCGTTCAGTATAACAACGCGTTCCGGGTGATAGTGGGACTGCCGCGTTACTGCAGCGCGGCAGGCATGTTTGCGGAGGCCGGCGTCGACGGCTTTGCCGCTATAATTCGCAAGCGGAGCGCCTCTCTCCTCCGGCGCTTGCGCGACAGTCCCAACACCATCTTGCGCACGCTGGCGGATCGATGGGACTCCCCAATGTTGGCCCGGTGGATTCGTTTACACACGATTCCAGGGCCGACTTAGTTTTCGCTCTCTTTTTTAACCAAAAATAATATATACTAACAATAGTTCATAAGTTTTTATTTTATCTATGTACTAACAAATATGGATGTATTCGCAAGATAAATCTGAAATAAATAAAAATTATTATTATTATTATTATATAAGTGCGTTTATCCATTGTTTAGTATCCATTACAGGCTCATGCTTAGTTTGGGACTAGATGGCGCTGTGTGAATGTTACTGAATATTTATTCATTACTAGCTTTTGCCCGCGGGTTCGCTCGCATTAAATTCGGGATAACACGGTACCACTTTATTTAAATTATAATTATTTGGATAATAAGATATATATGCTGCTCCGCTGCTATTGCTCGTAGCGTGATGATATATAGCCTATAGCCTTCCTCGATAAATAAGCTATCTAACAATGAAAGAATTTTCCAAATCGAACCAGTAGTTCCTGAGATTAGCGCGTTCAAACAAACAAACTCTTCAGCTTTATATACATATTAGTATAGATTTATACTTCTTGTATGAATAGATGCGTCAGATAATATTTTTAAGTCAAGTTATACTACGGAAAGGAATATCTGTGTCATCAATACTATTGATGACAAAGAAAATGACTCGGATTTCTCCGAATAGTATTTACATGTTATGAAAAACTCACACAGACTCAACGGAGTCCAAGTAACAAACTCAAATTATCTTTATTCCAATAGATCTTTAATTAGGTAGCAGACTTGATACTGAGTCGTCTAGGTAGGTACCACCGCAGTGCCAGATATCGTACCGAGAAATACGAGTGCTATGCACTTTTGTGTTTCGGGATGAGGGCACTGTAGCTAGTGAAATTACCGGATATTAGAGACCTAACATCTGTTGTCTCGGGTGACGGGCGCAGTGCGGCGTTGATGGAGAATAATAACTGTTTATCAGTTGTTGGTCTTCAAATGCCGCTCTGTCATATCAGGCGTATCATTTACCATCAGGTGAGCGTCCTAACAGTCCTGTTCACTCAGTTCACTTCGCTACTTAAAACAAATATTTTTTTGTACCACTGCGTCAGTTCGGAAAAGTAGAAATATATTTTACAGCATTTTGTTATAATAATTGGCGAACCATATGGCGTAATGATTGAGAAATCGGCTGTTACACCAAGGATTCCATGTTCGAATCCCGGGAAACTACAAATATTGTGTATGAACATGATTAACAAAGATTTGTATATTTATAATAATCCGTGAGGAAACCTTCATGCATATTATATTAATAACAAGTTCAGGTATCGAACCCACGACGTTTAAACCACTCACCCTAACACCAACAAATCATTTGAGTGTATTAATAATCATGTTAACGAGAAAATAAAAAAATACTCTCTGTATTTTTCCCTCGCTTTTATCACAACAACAATTGACTCTTTCATTTTATTTCTATATATTTATAATTTATGTTCTTGATACAACTTATTTACTCAAATAATAACGGTTACATAAATAAATTAACTACGTATGTATATAAATAGTTCTCAAACACATTATTCCTACATTTTTTATTTGTCGTTCAATTTATTGGCGGCAAAACTCCCGCCAAACAATACATTTTATATTGTTTTGTTTTTACACGATAACATACGAAAGGATAAACATTGTAATAACTAAGTATTAATGGAATATTAGCAAGTTGATAGTAAGTTTGTCACCATAATATTTTAGCTTTTTTAATTAAAGTTTTCATAAATATTAAAATCACAGCTTTAGCAAAAGACTTTGTACCTTAAAGTATCATATTTAGTTATATATAGGTACTCTAAGCTGTGTACCTATGTAGAGCTGAGTGGGGACCTTTCCTTTATCGTAAATATTTGTATTCGTTTTAAAACAGGTATTTGTTTATAATATTTTGCTTTTCATCCGCTTTCAAAATGCTTAAACAATGCTAATAATTTTCCTAACCATACATCCAATGAGCTCATCGCAAACCTCTAAAGAGGAAAACAATACGCACCTTGTTACCTTAAAAATATTGTATCAATACAACTTCACAATCACAGAATACCGTTAAAACCAGTTATGACGTCACCACCCAAGTTACGTTTAATTCACTTTTTATAGAAGCACAATATCCAAGTGTACGCGGCACGGCTTCTTGCACGAGACTAAACATTAACTTACGATGTGTCAGCTGTGATTCATGACGGGTGACCTTCTGTGACGATAAATGGTACAGTATCCTTGTTTTTGGTCTGGGCATATCACTCGCTTAGGGCTTTGGTATGTTGTTGTTATTTTAAGAGCTTCATACTAGAGTCAGTTATCCTATCATTATGAAGTTAGGAATCATTTCAAATAGCTTGTTTATAGGCATGTTAAAGAATAATTCAATACAAAGGTTTGACGACCCATTTGGTGTTGCGGTTGAGACGTCGGCTGCGACACCAAAGGTTCCAGGTTCGATCCCCGGGCAGTACAAATATTTGTGTGCATGAACATGTCTGTTTGTATTGGTCTGGGTGTTTTCTATGTATAATATGTATGTATTTACAAAAAATACATAAGTATGTTTATCAGTTGTTTAGTATCCATATTACAGGCTAAATCATTAGTTTGGGACTAGATGGCGCTGTGTGAATCATCGTCAGCTCATTATACATCCCTACCCAGTGGCAGGAGCCTACCCGTATTAGTAACGTACATGATTTCGAAAGTTCGAAAACATATTGGTATTTGAACCTGCATCCTCCAGATTGGAAGGCAACAGGCCACACCATTGAGCTCTTTGTCATATGTGTATATATATGCTGTGTGAATGTAGGATATTTATTTATATGTTTAAGTATCATTGTATATGACCCCAGATTTCCCAATACAGGAGATGGGGCAAGCCGCGTTTTTAAGTGCGACAAATGTAAGCTCAACGAGCATACACTGGCTGCCAGTTTACGCTCTGTGAGACGAGTCAAGACGCACGAATACTAGAAGAAATAACCATTTTTTCCCAAAATGCCATTCTGTGCAATTGTAACATGCCATCATCGCAATAAATCAGTAAATTTACCAAGAAATATAATACCTTTTCACAGGTAAGAACCGAAAAGAAATTGCGACACTGGGACTGCCTATAAACTTGGCGGCTTGTCCAGTCTAATTATATATTCGGATGTCTGTGTATATGACAATAACGGCTCTAGTTGTGTTAGGCGCGGATAAGACGGTTTCCTGCCAAACGTGCCAGTCAATACAAACCGTGATATCACATCGGAAGCTTTAATCATTAAATTTTACAGTTGCACATTAAATATTTGAATATTGATTAAGGATTGTTTTTATATGCAATAAAAATAGCAAGAAAGCAGACAGGCGCCTCACTCGATTGCTAGTTTTAATGATGGCGTTCAAAACCATAGTGAACACCTATTTTTATATAAAATAGGGAGGCAAACGAGCATGCGGCTCACCTGATGGAAAGTGTCACCGCCACCCATGGACATTTGTAACAACTGAGGTCACAGGGATGCGATGCCGGCCCTTTATATAAGAATACGCTCTCCTTTTGAAAGACGCCATGTCATATCGTTCCGGAAACGTTTCTTATGGTAACTGATTCCACAAGTTGATAGTACGTGGTAGAAAATGTCGACCAAAACGGACCGTCGAAGACCACCAAACATCCGGATGGTGTGGGTGAAATTTGGAATTCTTAAAAAGATTTAATAATTTGATACCATCAAGACATTAATTTTATAAAATTGGTGTACGGCAACAAATAGCAAACACCTAGAGAGAAACAAATAGACCTGTTCATAACATACACAAATTTTCTCACTGGACGGGAATCTAATCGGGAGCCCTTGGTGTAATAGCTAACTTCTAAACCATTACACCACACCATCAGCTCATTAAACGTCCCCACCGAGGGGCACGAGCCTACCCGTGGCGGGTGTGATAAGGCCTTAGTCGTCCACGCGGGCCCAGTGCGGTTGGACGACTTCACGCACAACCTTTAAATCTCTTCGCAGGCGTGCGCAGGTTTCCTCACGATGTTTTCCTTTACCGTAAGAGCGTCGGATAACGTACATAAAATTTCGAAAATTCGAAAACACACTACATGGGTGGCCAATTATTTATCAGAACACAGTGGTGTAAAATCATAAATAAATAAATATACACTGAAATTTACACAGCGCCATCTAGCCTAGTAATATGGATACTAGACAACTGATAAACATACCTATATACCTTTTTTTGTAAATACATATACATAAAAAGACATGCAAAGTTTTATATTTACTATCGAGTATCTTGCCGGCTCTTCTTGAAGATCGTATCCGAGCCGGTGCAGTGGTAACTACATAAAAATATATTTATACAATGTACATAATCGCGGACAACAATACATACATACTAAGAAGTCAAACTGAGAACCTCCTTTTTGAAGTCCGTTATAGATAACCACGTGAAATAATAATAATAATAAATAATAAAATCATTTATTCAGTGCCAAATACATACAAAGTTCTTAGTCTAAATTACAGTAAGGACACTGAAAGGTGCCCACTCAGCTTATGTCGAGGTACTTAGTAAGCACCGCGACACTGATCTTCCGTGTGCACCGATGCAAAAGAGAACGCAACCGCCTGCGCCAACGCCGTAACAGTATCTATCAGAGAAATAATATACTTAATGAAATAAATACAAATTTATGTTTTTATATAAATATTATATGTTAAAATACGGGCATGAATGTAATAAGTTAAAGTAATAAGATATACATTTTAAATTCATAACAAAACGTACTTAAAATAGGTGATATTATAGAAGGGTATGTAAGGAACATATAAATAAATAGACAGTGACTCATTTGTGATTTCTGGTCTAACAAAAGGTGTGACTTCAATTTAATTTTAAATGTTTTAATATTATTGAGGTTTCTTATGGTGGGGGAATATTATTCCAACATTTCGTGCAGCGTATCGAAAGCTGCCACGAAACGCAGCTGTGTTGGTCACTGGACATAATAACTGATGGGAACGGAAATGGGTATTGATAGCAGGAAATCAAAGTGTGACCACTGTAATATGTTACATATTATCTTTATTCATGCGAACAATAGCAGTAGTCATTAAGAAAAAAAACCGACTGCTAAAAATACTCACTGAAAATAGAAAAACGGGCTCTACCATATAGTGCACAAACATTGAATACATTTCATGGTATTGCAAAGGGGAGACAAACAAATGACAGCAATATTTAATTAATAATTACACTACATTACATTTATAAAGTTGGTTTCGAAAAGGTTTTAAGGATTTGTATGTGTCCCGCGCCTGCAATACCTTGAAAAGTACCTAGATATTAAATGTCGGCACTAAGGAACGCTTGTTTTTCTAATTTCAGCGAGATTTTAAACAAGACTTCATTTTTCCAATTTTAATAAAAATTACACTCACCAAATTAAAACTTACGTTAAAGGATACGTAACAAAACCCCAACTAACAATTGAACCACTAGTTGTGCACACCCGTCACATATATGTACTAAAAATATATTGTCCTGTTTTGTATTTAAAAGTAACCATTGCCTCATTACATCCATGAATAAAGATAATAATCCTATATTTATGTTTTCCTCAAAATAATATGTATGAAGAGCTCGATTTTCGCTTCAATTCAAACACC
Source organism: Leucinodes orbonalis (assembly GCA_019425675.1). Taxonomy (NCBI): domain Eukaryota; kingdom Metazoa; phylum Arthropoda; class Insecta; order Lepidoptera; family Crambidae; genus Leucinodes; species Leucinodes orbonalis. The sequence continues at coordinate 23,745 of PQWD01001282.1, forward strand.
TACAATACGCATCATTGATTGCTAACTTTGGAATGAATTGTTATTATTAAAAATTGTTTTTTATTTTTATTATTTATTTTATTTATAATTACCATATAAAAAAATGTTACAATATTTTTTATCAAATCCCGTACAAAAAACCACTAAGGTGAGGGGATTTTCAAGTTATTAGGTATTAGAGCGTCGTAGGCCCGATGGACCGACGACTTGCGAAAGGTCGCTGGTGGAAGCTGGATGAGAAAAGCGGAGGACCGGGATGTCTGGCGCAAAATGGGGGAGACCTATGTCCAGCAGTGGACTGCAATAGGTTGAAGAGAGAGAGGCCCTATGGTGTAGACTGTCCCCTAACCGGGTGGACGCAGGTTAAAATCGATTTTTTTCGAAATTATATGTACATTATCCGATGCTCTTACGGTGAAGGAAAACATCGTGAGAAATCTGCGCGCACGCCTGCTAAGAGATTCAAAGGTTGTGCGTGAAGTCGGCCACCCCGCACTGGGCCCGCGTGGACTACTAAAGCCTATACACCCGCCACGGGTAGGCTTGGCACCGAGTGGCACGAGATAATGAGGATGATTAGGTTTTTATCAAATTTAAGTCTGCCTCCATGGTCTAGTGGGCACAGCTTTTGGCTTTGTGAACCGGAGGTCATGGGTTTGAATCCCGCGGGGAAACATCACATGCAATTTTTCCGAGTTTGGTTAAGGCATTTCAGGTTGAATCCCCTGATTGTATGGAAAGTTGATTTTGGAGTGTATTGAGCCATCGCCCTGTCACGACTACTAACTCGTGTCGAGTTGCTTATGGCTCTCCACATTGCCATATTCATGGTTCCAGGTTCGATTCCCGGATGGTACAAACATTTGTGTGCATAAACATGTCTGTTTGTAATGGTCTAGGTGTTTTCTATGTATAATATGTATTTACAAAAAAAAAGTATCTAAGTATTTATCCGTTGTTTAGTACCCATACTACAGGCTTCACGCTTGACTTGGGGCTAGATAGTGCTGTGTGAATGTCAGTGGATATTTATTATATTGTGCAGTAGGGCCTGGGTCCTGCAGTGGGATGTTTGTAGATAAGACCACGGAGGTACATTATGGTTTAATTCCCAGGGTTATGGGGAGAATCGGTCAGAGTAGGAAGGCACGGAAGATGAATCCGGTAAAGGGAAGGTTTCATTCTTGATGAGTGCAATTTCGGGAAAGGGAAGTTTAGTCTGTGTTCTAAACCTAAAATGTATTGTGAAGAAGAAGTGTTCAAGAATCAAACAGAGGTAACAGGGTAACAATTTTAAAAGGTTTTTAAATAATACAATATATTATGAGAATAAAGGAATTTATTGTTATAATATGCCAATATTAAATATTTTATTACCTATGCTACAACCACAGACTAAAAATATTATAAATGTAGATATTAACCAAGTAACCAGTACGTAGTAAAATAAGGTTTACCGATATATCCAAATTATTTTCCCACAATATAACTGAACGTATTATTTTTATTATTTACTGAAATAGGTAAATACCTTTAGTAATTTGTGTGCTACGTATTTTTTGCTAGCTAAGTATTTTTGGCCTAATGGTGTAACAACTGATCCATAAATAAGATAGAATAACTGCTAAGTTGTGACGTCTACAAATGTCGCAATGTAACGTATTTAAGTGTTTTGAAGGGAAAAACATATCACACGAATTTGCAGCAAATTAGCACTTTTCTATGACACATCTAATTATACTATACCTCATTGTTAATAATAATCACTTCTGTTTGTATTTTTAGTCAGTAGCATGTCAAAAAAAATATGTGTACATTTATCATACAAATGTTTTCCATAATACGTTTAATGTTATGTTAGAGTGTGACGTCATTTTATTTTTAACTAACGAGTAAGCATCTTTATTCAGGTTCTATATGACTTTATGCGTCACCTCAAAATGTAATAATGTACGTAAACAATGTATGGACATAGAAAAATTATGTTTGTAAATTGGCGATTGAAAGACGGTCTGGACGTTCACCTGATGGTAAGTGATACGCCAGATCATGACAGAGCGGCATTAAAGGAGACCAACAACTGATAGACAGTTATTATCCTCCATCAATGCCGCACTGCGCCCGTCACCCGAGACAACAGATGTTAAGGTCTCTCATACCCGGTAATTTCACTAGCTACAGTGCCCTCATCCCGAAACACAAAAGTGCATAACACTCCAATTTCACGAGATGATAGCTGGCGCTGCGGTGGAACCTACCTAGACGACTCAGTATCGAATCTACCACCTAGTAACTACTGAGTTTCTTGGCATAGTCTTCTCAGTAGAAAGATCTCTCCGAATAGGTAATTAATTATAAATATTGAGTTTTTGTTTATTCCACCATCCTTACGATAAACGCATTAAGTTTTTTGTGATATAACTACAAATCTATAGTAAGTAAATGAGCTCTAAAGTTTTGTCTTATGCGATTTTTTTTATTAAAAGTATTTTCTATGTACTACAAATACAAACTAGATAATTAGTTCGTTGACTACTAAAAAGTAGTCATTTCCAATATCTAAAAATAAATTCTTTATTGCATGTGTTGTTTGTTCAAGGTCTTGCAATTAACGAAATCTAATGTAACACTGGGGATTTGAAATTCTTTTTTATCACTTCTAACTTATAACGTAATACTTCTATTTGAATGGTAAAATAAAAGTAAAATAATATTTAAATATTTTCAGTTGTATTGAATCTCAAAAGTAGTTTATAAAATTTAAAAAACACATTAAAAATCGTTTATTCGAATAAATAAGACTTAAAATAAAAAAAAAACATAAAATGTAAAATTTGTAAAAATAAACCGAATAAGCACACTTTTTAGTACATTTAGATTTAGCAACCAATTGTTATTTACAGATATCTATTCAATTAATACAATTTCATACCATTAGATTGTACTTATTGGTATTTCTTATAACTAAACACGCATTGTCATTCGTACAAAAATATAAATTATGTATAACATTAGATTTGTTCTATGCCTTGTAAATTCTTATTGAATATAAACACTCAACTGTAAGGAATCGAGACACAATAGAAAATCTATTTTATCTGTCATCTCCATGGCCTCAGTTTCGGAAATTTTAAAATGCGTCTTTAGTCTTGTATAGTTCGCGAATGAACTAGGTAAGATCGCTCCTAAAGACTGAGTGAACTCGTTCCCTGATTCCTCGATCTGTAGTTCGCTAGTTCGTGCCGAATGAACGAGCATAATGTCACCAATTAAACGAATCCTAATTTTATCTTAATTGTGTTTACATTTGATTCTTACTCATTCACTCATTCGTTTTGTTTTATGGTAGATTTCAGTTTAGGGATGCCCAAAAAAGTGTATTGTATCGATATATGGCATCGTAACTGTATCGGAACTTGGTTGTATCGATACGCGATATTATCGATATATCGTATCGTAACCGTATCGCATGCCTTTCAATTAATATGCGATATAATGAGTATATATCGTGCGAAGGGTTATCTTTTAGTAGTTTTACTATATTCTTTTATTTTTTTAAAAGAAATAAATAATTTATATATTTAAAATAGTTTATTCGAAAAAAATTCACAATTGCCATTGATCAACACTTAAACAACGCAAAAATAATAATTTTGATAAGCGCTGTGGATTTAACTCATTACGGCTTTCGGAAAATGTGTGTCCAGCTAAAGAAAACAGGCGTTCAGAAGGAACTGAAGTTGCGACAACTATAACATTAATCACCGACATAGTTTGATACGATACTTAATGCGATATTTTTATAAGAATGCGATATATCGAAGCGTATCGTATGGTCAAAATATCGCATCAAATATCGATATATCGTATCGTAACGGGCATCCCTATTTCAGTTGGTTCGACATGAATTCTACTATTCAATTACCATTAAACCTGTACAGGGGGCTTACCATCATCTGTTAAAACAGTATTACAATAATATACTATGTATTACAGATGATGATAATGACTACATAATTTACTTCGCTTATTCTTGTATAGCAATGCTAACGTATTATTATAATAATACTGATTTTGGCGGTAAACTGGACCCTGGAATACTAAATTTACAGTTGTAGTCTCGTAATGACTGTTAAGGTCCTGGAAATCATTAGGGGAGGCCTTCGTTCGGCAGTGGACGTTCTAGGTTGTAATGATGATGATGAATAGCTGCGTAATGCCATGTGCGCCTAAATTTGCGGAATTAAGGCCTGGAGACGTCATAACAGATAAAGGTTAGCTATCAGCTACCATATAATCACCTCGCATATCCTACGGAACCACGAACGAGGCTATGGCAATTCTCCAACATGCACTGGACTAGTGTGACCCCTTGATAGTTTAGTATATCGATATATTCTTACCCGTGAGCGTAAATACTATCGACCACACAGCAATTCTATCGATAGTTCGGCAACACAACACTAGAGTACCATTGAAATTACCGCGGTGGAAGTCACCGGACCACCTTGTTTTACCCTTTGACCAATGACGCCTTAGACGCCAGACACAATAGATTTTCTATTGAGTCTGGATTCCCGACGTTCAATGGGTTATGTTTTAAGTCCATTGACCATATCGTTTAGTACTCAAATTGAGATTATCACCCGTAAATAGAAGCTGGGACAAACACCTTAACGTGGCTTCAAAAGCACGGAATAACTCGAACGAATAATTTTCACCCATCAGTACGCCGGCCATTTTGAAAGCTGCTTTACTAGCATGATCGTTAGCCAAAACGCTCTTGGAATATAACCCATCCCTCGGTCGAATGCTTGTTGATGTGTCGCCAAAACCTCTTTCGCTACAAATTATTGCCTTTATTTTATACAAAGGTTTAAATATGCACCTTAAAAACTATTTCATAATGGTGTTTCTTATATTATATAAATTGCTTATATATAGAAAAGACTTGTGTAATTTGCATTCACTTGAAGGAATAGTATATTTAATACACTTATTTTTATTAACTGCCAAAACCATTAAAAATAAGGCTCAATTTGTTATTTTAAAGTTCTCAACATAGCACATATAAACCGGTTTCTCATTACAGTTCATATGTTTAGTTTAAGGTTACATGGCGCTGTGTGAAAATATTTATAATTATTCATTAAGCCATACATCCACCGAATCTTCGTACGCTTATCATAAAAGTTCTTCCGGCTCGAAGGACCATCATCATCAGCTCATTAAACGTCCCCACTAAGGGGCACGGGCCCAGTGCGGATTGGATGACTTCACACACAACCTTCGAATCTCTTCGCAGGCGTGCATGAAGGTTTCCTCACGATGTTTTCCTTCACCGTAAGAGCGTCGGATATCGTACATATATTTTTCGAAAATTCGAAAATACATTGGTACGTGCCGGGATTTGAACCTCAGCCCTCCCGGTAGGAAGGCGACAGTCTACACCACTGAGCCACGAAGGACCATCGACTTGCAAATGTTTGCTGAAGGAAACTTCATGATATCAGCGGAAAGCAAAGGCAATAGTTCTATGTAATGAATTGTGAGAGACTACATGTTGTAAGAGATGTATAAGAGACAAAACCGGGAAGATCTTCAATCCAATAGTGGCCCTTTATGGGCAAAAAGAGTGCCTACGTCCAACCGACTGTCATATACTGACTGTTATAGTCATAATATATACATAGGGAAGATATACGCCCCTCTGTAGACTGCAATCATTCGAAAAGCGATAGAAAAACTGAGCCTTATTTTTAACAGTAGTACAGTATATTACAAAAATATAACATTTTTCATACAAACCTGTCAAATGTTTACTCATAATTTGCACCCTATTTTCATTGTATAAGAGTAATAAATCAGAGGTCGGATTAGGTAACTCTAATTTTAATAAGCACATCAAATCCAGTGAATTGAATGAAAAATACTTATATATCGCAGGGATTTTATTATTATTTAATTGCGTTTTTTATGTGATTGGGGGCAAACGAGCAGACAGATCACCAGATGGAAAGTAAATACTGCCGCCCATGGACACTTGCAACACCAAAGGAGCTACAAGATGCGTTGCCGGCCCTTTAAGCAAGAGTACACTCTTTTCTTGAAGATCTGCAAGTCGTTGAATCAAATTGTAATTTTAGTTCAATATTTCTGGAAGATACATATTAATATCAAAATTTCCGCGTAAGTTCAGAAATGACTGCCTAATTCTGACCTCCAGTGATAAATTGTAAATATAAAGAAAGAAAAATCATTTATTGACTAAATGGTCATATAAAGATAACATAAATTATATGCATTCAAGTTCTAAGCTACCGTGTTGATATTTTTGCGCTAATACTAGTAATTATTTATTTATACCTATAAATTGGGCACTAATTTTCCATTAGGACACTCATTATCACCGCCGTTACATCGTAAAGCACTATTGAATGGCACTTACATTACAATCACACTCACCTTTACAATTTTAAACAAATTCGTTGTGAAAAAACACAAATTCAAAATTATAGTCTATGATACATTTTAAACAGATGAACACTGAGACGTAAACAAAAAAATGAAAAAAAAAATACAAATTACCATATACAAAATTTATAAAAAATATTGTGTATGGTACTTTTTTTTTCATTACTGTTCAACAAAATTGAAATTACTCACGCGGTATCAAAATAAGTGATTACTAATTAAGATTCGTAATATATGTTTAAATTTATACAACAAAAATAATATAAATAATTACATGACACAAACATTCAAATTTATAAAACTTTTTTATATAATATTTTTATTGGAATAAGCATTATTAGCTAGGTAAATAGAAATTATGACGTCGGTGCCAAACAAACTCTTAAACTATATTTAATAATGGTAATTTGTTCGACACAGACACAAAATTATAAATTATTTCACCTTTTATACCTGGCCAAAATTTGTTTTTAGCTTTTTAGTTTGAAGTCGGTGCTTTTTTTAAGTCTGTTAAAAATGACAACTTTATTTTATATGGTGTTCATACTTCATGCAATATACATAATTATTACTATGTACTCTTATTCATAGCTAAAATACAATTATACGTTTTTATGATATTATTTTTTATGATATTTTATTTTTCTACTAAGTTTTGTGTCTTACTATGTTTAAGTTTTCAAAAGAAAAGTGTATTTAATGTTATTTTGTTTGTATCTTTGTCTTCGTGTATATATATATATATAATATATATATTAATATATATATATATATATATATATATATATATATATATATATATATATAATATATATATATATATATATATAAATATTAACTAATGAATAAATAAATGATATGGAACAAATTACATTAAGATCTTATTCAAGATAACATTAGAACATTATGTTAATAGCTATATTAATACATTATTGCGTTAATAGAAACAATACACACTACACATAAATCCTATGTTTAATTTAAACATATAAGACATAATTCTTATGACCCCTTCTTACTCTTTTTTACTACAGCACTATGACGTCACAGTTTAAGGTAATCAAGTGACGCAATTTTATTGCATTGATGTTTTTCTACAACAGTTTAATTTATGTTACATTGTTTTATGTCAATAAACATAATTTTATGTTATTTATTTTAGTCTCGAAATCGATATATGTGTCATAATGATAGTTTTAGGTCTTAAAATATTATAAATATAATAATGAATGAAGTATTAAGGTAATTCATACTAAATCTTCCTCTGGTAATTCTGGTATCTCTACATCTGGTATCACGGTGTCATGGATCATCTATATCTGGTACCAGGGCGAACGACGCACCCATCGTAGGCGGTACCCATCTTGCTCTGTACGAATCTTTATAGAGGCACCTTCGGCTGCCTTGACCGTCTCTTTGACCTGGAAACAAGTTCATTTATCATATATAGGGCACAGACGTATGAAATGTGAACGTCATACATAAATCCGGTATTTTCCACCATTCGCGATAAAATACCAAACACCATTTTTATAAAAGCGCACCTTATTTTATATGAAGTTTCATTGAACACTTTATTTTTGCAATATTGTATCATAATATACAATGAAGCAATGTAGTCACATATCACTAATCTCATACAAAATATATGGAAACGTTCCTTTTTGACAGTTCATAAAAAAATACGTCAGCGATTAGTGATGTCAACTACCGGATTGTATTCTCGAAATTGACAGCTGCTGTCTTTGTAATTTTTAACAAATTATTTTCTGGTACTTTAAGTTTCCAACTAGAAATATGTGATAGAATTGTTTATTCATCTATAAGAAGCAATTTCTGTTTTATTTTCTTTTATCACATAAGGTTTTGCACCATTTTGCCACGCAAGCCATGTTCTTTCCAGTTTTATTCTCTTGGTTCTGTTGACAGATACATGCCAAATGTCTTAATTTGACACAAAAAAACTGGCCAAAATTTGACACACTTTTGCTGTCGTCGAGAATCGTCATCATCATCATCATCATATGATACAGGGTTATAGTTTCGTTTATTCATCAGCTTATAAAGTGTCCTTGCATAAACAAATTTAAGGTAAAAAAAGGTAATTCACCTGCCTGTAACCCTTTAACCGCCAATATTAGAGACACAAAAGAAAATCAATCGTTTCTGTTCAATATATCCGTCAGCAGCGGTTAAATGGTTAAGGTGCCATTGCAGGGCACAGGCCGTCCTAGCTTGGCTATGGCTGATAGTGTCACCAGGCAAATAACAAGTGCCTCTCTGGATTGATGGAGAGGGACTCTAACCTCGACTTAGAGCGTTGCAGGGGGCTATCAAACCTAGTATAAATCGCCTCTCTGCGGAGCAAAAGCCTAATACAGTATTGCTTATGGAAAGACTAGGCCGTTAACTTCTACGCGAGTTGAATGTGTATTTGCCCAAAAACAGAAACAAGATTAAAGGGTTGTGAACGTCGATACGTTCGGAATCACCTTACTCTCTTCAACCTATTGCAGTCCACTGCTGGACAAAGATCTCCCCAATTTTGCGCCAGAAAATTCCATTGTTTTTGTATCAAAATACTCACGCTTTGCATCAAGTTCTGCGCATTGCCGACGAGCATCTCAGTCGCCTCCTGGTCTTCTTCGCTGCCTGAACGTGGAAAATGATAAATTAATACATTTTCATACACAACCATACATATACATACACAACCATACAATTATATTTTAAAACATACACACAGGCGTTAATTATGATCCATGATTAAAGTATTTGACATCTAGCCTATAACAGTTCATTGAAAAGCACGGGCTCTCGCATACAGCATAAATATGTGTTTTTAGGGTACCGTAGCCAAATGGCAAAAATTGGCAAAGTGCGAGTGAAATAATTAAATGTATAAATTGAAAAGACAAGTGAAATTTATTGTGATTAACTTGATGCTTTCGTTAACCTATTGAACGCCGGGAATCCAGACACAATAGAAAATCTGCCTGGCGCTTTAAGGCGTCATTGGCGGTCGAAGGGTTATCATTTTTCGTTAGTTTATTGAAGGGCATTTCATTGTCCCGGTGCTTAGTTATTAAATTAGAAGTTTGAGCACGTTTATTATTTCACAATAAAAAGTATAATAATGCTCCCTCCACGGGTAATTCCGAGTCGCACTTGGTCAATTTTTTATTTAAAAGTAATACGAATTTGCTGAATATAAAAATGTTATGTGCGCATACATATATTCATGAACTAGTGCAGGTGCAGTGTAGACATTTTTAAACCATTTATTTTTAACAACTTTCACGTATTTATTTAAATGTAGTACGCAGACAGATACTAGAACAATACTATAGAAACATTAATAATAACAATCAGAAATAACGTTGATAGACATTATCAAATGATTAAAAAAACATTTAGAAAGGAAAATATATTTATTTTGAGCATTTTCACACTATACATATGCAGTAGGAAACAACCAGTAGGATATTATGTATTGAGCAAGTAAAATATTTAAATAAAACTTTATTTAATAATGGAAAATAAGAACCAAACCACAAATAAATATGACTACACATAAATACATAGCCTCAATGCATGCACCAGTGGACACATAAAAAATTGTTAAAAATAACGTTTGAAAACATGTCTACTCATACATGACATTAAAAAAACTTCAGTAAATACCTTTGTAGTCCGCCATGCCGACTGTTGGAAGCACAAGCGCATTGGTTAGCAAAGCCATATTAATATGTTATTCAATACTTTTAAATACCCCAATAAATTCTTATTAAAATTCCAAACACAAAGTTAAAAATCCCTTTTATCACTTCTATGGTAATGTTTACATTTTGTCACGAAGGCCAAACCACTGAAGCGCTTTTTTCAAGCATCAAAATTCATATTTTTAGTTTAGTATTTAATTGTTTTTTATTATATTTTGACGTTCATAAGTGCTTTTCGTAAGCCTAATTTGAAATAAATGGATTTTGACTTTGACTTTGAAGAAACTTGAATGGTTATTAAAAAGGTTAACAGATTAATATAATAATAGTATTAATTGCATTACAATTGACGCTAAGCAATTACAACTGGATTGCGCAAGGTTTATATTAGTCTACGTAAGCTTCGTTGCTAAATGTACAGTATAACGCCGATATTCGAATTAATTGGGACCGGGCTCGAACAGGAAAATCGAAAATTCCGATAATCGAACATAGACTGGTAATAAAGAAAAACGAACTGTCACACATCGAATAAACTTTATTAAGTTTAACAGACACAGTTCTAGAATAACGCTCACTTTAACATCTCGATCAGATAAAGTTGCAAACCTTTCAGGCCTTATCAAAAATACAAAGTGTAATTTCACAACGGTGATAGAGGCTTAGGACCGATTCGGATAATTGGCGATTCGGTTAATCGGCATTCGGATAATCGGCGTTCTACTGTAACTACAACAGATTTACAAACCAATAACTAAATTATAATATATAATATTATGCGTTTGTACATTCCTGTGCACCAATATTTAGGATTTAAAATTACAAACCTACAAATCAGTTATTTCTACATTGTACTTCTCTCTTCAACCTATCGCAGTCCACTGTTGGACAGAGGTCTCCCCATTTTACGCCAGATTTTGTACAGCTAATCGTATACAATTGGCGGGTATAATAGACGTTACATAGATGTGTAACGTCTATTATACGTTTATTATATTATCTCGTTACGGAACTCGGATATCCGTAGAACTAGAGTGAACGACATAGTCCACAGGATAAACGAGTTGAAGTGGCAGAGGGCAGGGCATATAGCGTAGAACCGATGGCCTATAGGCGGAAAGGTTCTCGAGTGGCGTCCGCGTAACGGAAAGAAAAGCGTAGGCCGACCCCCTACCAGATGGACGGATGATTTGGTTCAGGTGGCGGGGAGCAGATGGATGTCAACTGCTAGGGGTCTGTCCACGTGGATATCATTAGGGGACGCCTTCGTTCAGCAATGAACGTTCTAGGTTGTAATGATGAAGAACGAATATGGTTTATTAAGTTTACGTTACCTTGTGCTCCAAGCATAGTCGCTTTGACGGTGGATAGAATCTTGAGTTGAGTGCCAATGGTCGGTATACGTTCGCACACTTGCAGAAGGTTCTGAAATAGGAATTTAGAGTTAACTACTGAATATTTAATGTAGAAAAAATTTTTCAATTTAAAAAGGTAAAATATAAAAAAAAGTTGGACTTTTTTTTATCTGACTAGGTGGCTTTCGCTTTGTTAAACTATAATTATCTAGGAATTATGCGTAGTGGGTCCCTGTAGATAAAAGTTCTTTAATCATCATCATCAGTTATCTCCGGAATGATGAAGAGATAACATACATTAACAATAAACTAGTTGCACAATCACTAAGAAATGTCAACCAAAAAATGTCCGAGCCGCACTACAAATACATTCGACACATTTATGACATAATATTATCCATTAAAATCTTGACCTCAAGTCGTCATTAAAAGGGTATACAATCAAAAGCACGAGCATACTATGTCACTATGACATGTAGCGAGCGACGTGATTATGAATGAAAATTCTGCCCAACTGACGCGATGGCAAGTCTTTTGCTGCGTACACTTTTTGAGTTGTTTTCTAATTAGTATATTGTTTATTCCTTGATGTGATATCCGACGTCTTAACCATTACACCAGATTGGTCGTCAAGATCAAAAACCGATGGTGTTAAGCGTGTTTTGGAGTGGAGGCCTCGTCTTAGAAAACGTTTTTTGTGGCAGCTCATCATCAGCTCATTAAACGTCCCACCGAGGGGCACGAGCCTACCCGTATAGGGTGATTAGGCCTTAGTCGTCCACGCGGACCCAGTGCGGGATGGGCGACTTCACGCACAACCTTTAAATCTTGGCGCAGGCGTGCGCAGGTTTCCTCACGATGTTTTCCTTCACCGTAAGAGCGTTGGATAACGTACATTTGAAAATTCGAAAACACATTGATACGCGGCGGTATTTAAACCTCAGCCCTCCCGGTAGGCGGGCAACAGTCCACACCATTGAGCCACCGACGCTTGGTTCTTGGTTGGAAACAAAAAGTAAGAAACAAGGCTGTGTCGCGAGCTTTTGAAGTCGCTAATGATCAGCATCAGACAAGAATAGGCTTTACATGAAGGCACTTACGGTTCTGATTCGCTTGTCGGTGCATTCGAGCGCCAGCTTCTTGGCGAGACGGGTGACTTCTTCGGACGCTTCGGCGATCGCCTTGGCCGTGGCGATGAGCTCACGTTTACTGCCTGTCAACATACCATCAATACAGTGGCGTGCACAGAGATTATGAATAGGGTATGCCAAGTGAGTGACACAAATCGCATAAACAATAAATAATTTATATATTTGTCAAATTGAGTGCTATTGATGACAACAGATCGCCTATGATTTCAAATCTGTAGAGGAAAATGGGCGAATAAGTGGGATTCAATTAATATGTTGGCGATTATTCGGGTTGTCTGGACGCACAGGGTATGCACTGCTTATTTGCATATATGAAGTGCACGCCACTGCATTAATATTATTGCTTTATGAATTGATTCGGATACGACTACTAAAATCATCATCATCATCATCATCAGCTCATTAAACGTCCCCACCGAGGGGCACGAGCCTACCCGTATAGGGTGATTAGGCCTTAGTCGTCCACGCGGGCCCAGTGCGGATTGGACGACTTCACACACAACCTTCGAATCTCTTCGCAGGCGTGCATGAAGGTTTCCTCACGATGTTTTCCTTCACCGTAAGAGCGTCGGATAACGTACATATATTTTTCGAAAATTCGAAAACACATTGGTACGTGTCGGGATTTGAACCTCAGCCCTCTCGGTAGGAAGGCGACAGTCCACACCATTGAGCCACCGACGCTCTGACGACTGCTAAAATACCTAAATGATATGTTATGTGTTACGTGGGAGGCTAATTTCCTTATATCTTGATCAATAACGGTTGAAAACATCTATATGTATAACAATTTGTAACTGTGACAGTAGCATTTTTCTTAGTTTAGCATAAACTCACCTTAAATCAAATAAAAAAAATCATCAAAAAATATCAAACAAACAAACACAACTACAAAATAAATATGTACAAACTTTTACACAGCGCCATCTAGCCCTTAATAAAGTAAAAACAACAGATAATCAATATACACTTTATACAGCGCCATCTAGATACAATTTAAGCAAAAATATTGTACTATGAGTCCTCAAACAACGTATAAACATACTTATATACGCTGTTATATAAATACATACACCCAGACCAATGCAGACATGTTCTTGCACACGAATATTTATACTGGACGGGATTCGAACCCGGAACCCTTGGCTTCATAGCCGGCATCACAATTATTACACCGAATCGGGTTGCCAAAACTGCCCTCCTCACGAAGAGTGCAATTAGTCGGAATTTTTGGGCAAATTGACCCATGAACCTTGTAGTTTATTGCGAGTCATATTCAAAATGTATAAATGGATTTTGAAAAGGTCATAAGTCATTCACTAAAAGAGCGTCGGTGGCTCAGTGGTGTGGACTGTCGCCTTCCTACCGGGAGGGCTGAGGTTTAAATCCCGACACGTACCAATGTATTTTCGAATTTTCGAAAAATTTACGTACGTTATCCGACGCTCTTACGGTGAAGGAAAACATCGTGAGGAAACCTTCATGCATGCCTGCGAAGAGATTCGAAGGTTGTGTGTGAAGTCGTCCAATCCGCACTGGGCCCGCGTGGACGACTAAGGCCTAATCACCCTATACGGGTAGGCTCGTGCCCCTCGGTGGGGACGTTTAATGAGCTGATGATGATGAAGTCAATTTGCCCCAAAACCCAACTTATTGCACTCTTCGTTAGCAGGACAGAAAACATAAAGCATTTAAAACGCATAAGGCACTTACCACTTAAATTCATAGCCACTTCTAGTGTCCGACAGAAAGCAATGAGCAGATATACACAATGAGAGCGGGTGGTAGCTTATAATTACATCAATAATTACAAATAAATATCCACAGACATTCTTACAATGCCGTGTGGTTAAATTTTTAGTAAGGAGCGTGTATTGTGGGCTCTAGCAATGGATAAATAAGTTGTCGCTTTATTTGTTTATATACACATATTATACATAGAAAACACCTAGACAAATCGATGCCTCCTACGCATAAAACCGTATGCCACATAAAAGCAATTTTATATCAGTTTCATTAATAAATAGCCACATATTAACGAATACGCCAGCAAAAATTTGGATATTACTTAAAATAAAAAAAATTGACACGTACTTCACCGTATGTATAATAAACTAGCTTTGCCCGCGGCTTCGCTCGCAATAAATTCGGGATAACACGGTACTTTCATTTATCACTATACATAGGATTTCCCCTCCCTCCAACTTTAAAGGTTTCGGGGTCAATTTCAGATTTTTTTAGCAAAAAATATGTTATAGTGAGCTAACCTTAAAAGATAGACATATGCTGTCGCGGACTTTTTTGTAGACCTTTAACAGGAGAACAATACTCTTATACATGACTTTTGTGAAACTTTAACATTAACCGTTTACTCAGCGTACGCAGCGGAAGCTCCAAGTATGAAAAAATACCCCCGATTTTGAAACATTCTTCATTGTTGCTCCGCTTCTATTACTCGTAGCGTGATGATATATAGCCTATAGCCCTCCTCGATAAATAAGCTATCTAACACTGAAAGAATTTTTCAAATCGAACCAGTAGTTCCTGAGATTAGCGCTTTCAAACAAACAAACTCATCAGCTTTATATATTAGTATAGATTACCTTAAAATAATAACCATAATGCGTCATAAATTACCTTAAAATGCCTCTCCTGCAAAATTGGCATTTAAGACATACGAAAGTATACGTAGGAGGCATTGAAATACAAACAGACATGTGTAAGCACAAACATGTTTGTACTGCACGGGGATCAAACCTGGAACCCTTGGTAAAAAGGTCGACTTATAGATGATTACATAGCATAGGTTGTCAAATGAATTTAAGCGATAGCTGTTTATTTTGTATACAAGTAATTATTTACAAAGTATCAGAAATACTAAATTAAATAAATAAATATCCACTGACATTCGCACAGCGCCATCTAGCCCCAAGTTAAGCGTGAAGCCTGTATTATGGGTACTAAACAACGGATAAATATACTTATATACATTTTCTTTTGTAAATACATACATATTATACATAGAAAACACCCAGACCATTACAAACAGACATGTTCATGCACACAAATGTTTGTACTGCCCGGGGATCGAACCCGGAACCCTTGGTGTTGCAGCCGACCTCTCAACCGCAACACCAAATGGGTCGTCAAAATAAAAATTAATAAACATTACAGATGTCGGAAAGGATAAGTTTAATACCGCCCTTTAATCCGAAAATTGAGTTCGTTAAATGTGTTTAACTCGCTAAAGTTAATAACAACACTATTATAAATGAGATGAAAAAATGAAAAGCAAAAAACTTTACATATCGATCATCGGGGAGACAACAAGAAGCAATATACAGATGTCACCAAACTTTATGGCCGCTCTGAATATAGTCGCAAGCGCTTACTGCGCAGGTGTAGTTAAGGTTGTATTTAATGGAATGTATTGTTTCAGGAATTTCGTAAACCATCGTCTTGTGGGAAGTTCGGTGCGGCCACAGACACCAGACTTCTACAATCAAACTGTATTCTTCAGTGTATGTACCTTTATGTTTGTAAGATTGTGGAGTGAATAAAGACTTTTTATTATTATTATTTTTATTATTAACAATGTTTGGCGAGACCTGAACATCAATACATCACATTAGTTGTTAACATCAGGGTATAGGCCTTCCCGCACAGAGCCGTGGGGAGATTAGGCCGCAACCAAGCCCTGTCCACTACAGTGAGGCGTAATAGGCAGATGGTGCTGATAAAGCAAAATGAATGTTACCTACCTACCTATGTGTTAACGTCACAAGTATCAGCTTTGAAGAATAATGAATTTTACTTTATTGCTGTGCCCTTTAGGGTTTATGTGTATATTTGATACCTATGCCTACCGGCGTCAGGGTCCGCTCATAGGGGGCCCTGGCTTATGCTGAGTGAGTCCGTTTAGTCTAGACTTCGTAGCACGCCACATATTTGTTAATAATGTTTTTGTAAAATTGTTTATACATTGTTTTTTTTCTCACATTATTTACTTGTATATGCGATGTTTAGATTAAATAAATACTTTCTTGCATTCTTTCTTTCTTTCTATGTTGTAAACCGCATTATATAAATATCATCTGACATTCACACAGCGCCATCTAGGCCTAAGTAAATCGTGAAGCCTGTATTATGGATACTAAACAACGGATAAACATACTTATATACATTTTTTTGTAAATACATACATACTATACATAGAAAACACCCAGACCATTACAAACAGACATGTTCATGCACACAAATGTTTGTACTGTCCGGGGATCAAACCCGAAGCCCTTGGTGTTGCAGTCAACGTCTCAGCCGCAACACCAAATGGGTCGTCAAAATTATGCATGGAATAAATGAATGTGATTTCTAAAGCGATAGTTATAGCGAAGACTTTGAATGTTACCTTTAGAATCGGAGCGCACAAGGTCTGAGAGGCGCGCCATGAGGATGGCCATCCGTTTGGCGGCCGCGATTATCTCGTTGTCCTTGGAGGACCACTCGCGCACGGCCGAGTGGAGGTTGTGGGCCGCCACCTATCATCATTAGAGGACAAAGTCAAAGTCAAAATCCATTTGTTCAAATCCTATTCAACCTATCGCAGTCCACTGCTGGACATAGGTCTCCCCCATTTTGCGCCAGATATCCCGGTCCTCCGCTTTCCTCATCCAGCCTCCACCAGCGACCGCCCGCAAGTCGTCGGTCCATCGGGCCGGAGGGCGTCCTACACTACGCTTGCCGTGACGCGGTCTCCACTCCAGAACTCGTCTGCTCCAACGGCCATCGGTTTATTTGTTCAAATAAAGCTTACAAAAAGCACTGATGAACGTCAAAAAGAATACACAAAATACAATAAAGAAAGACATTTAAAATACCAATGGAAAGCACAAAACGAATTTTGATACATGAAATAAAAAACGCGCCAGTGTTTTGGCCTGTTGACAGACAGAACTGTGTGGTCTTAATATGCTTTCATCATCATCATCAGCTCATTAAACGTCCCCACCGAGGGGCACGAGCCTACCCGTATAGGGTGATTAGGCCTTAGTCGTCCACGCGGGCCCAGTGCGGATTGGACGACTTCACACACAACCTTCGAATCTCTTCGCAGGCGTGCATGAAGGTTTCCTCACGATGTTTTCCTTCACCGTAAGAGCGTCGGAAAACGTACATATATTTTTCGAAAATTCGAAAATACATTGGTACGTGTCGGGATTTGAACCTCAGCCCTCCCGGTAAGAAGGCGACAGTCCACACCACTGAGCCACCGACGCTCCTATCGATTGGTTATAATTTAGTTAAAAATCAACTAACAAGATCGAAAGAGATCACTCAAAACGGGCAAAAGTATGCCCGTCGCATTTGTTGGGAAGAATTTTCAATTACGTCGCACGCTATATTTTATGACATAGTATGCTCGTGCTTTTGATTTTGTACCCTTTTAATGACGTTTTAAGCACAAATTTGTGTGCTCGTGCTTTTTGTACTCTTTCCATGACGACATAAGGTCAAAATTAAAATGAATAATAATTGTACGTTTTAAACAAAACAATAAGTAAACGTATGGTTCATGGGACTCGGGCATTTATTGGTTGACGTTTCTTCGTGATTTTGCATCGACAGTTAATTGTTGATCTAAAGCTCATCTCAACAGGCCAAACCACTGAAGCGCTTTTTTTTTTCAAAGCATCAAAACTCATATTTTTAGTTTAGTATTTTTATCGTTTTTTATTATATTTTTTGACGTTCATAAGTGCTTTTTGTAAGCCTAATTTGAAATAAATGTTTTTGACTTTGACTTCGAAAGGTAATAAGTATATTATCAAATAAACAAAAGCTTACTCGATTCCTAGTAAGAGATAGAATAAATGAGAATATTTTAATTTCTATTTTTCTCCTTCAATTTAACAGTTAGCTTAGTTTTAATATAAAATAATGTTATCTTACTTTATTATTTGTTTAAGTTATTTTCAAAATCCCGTCACAACAAACCTTAATGGTTTTTATACGGGATTGATAAATAATATTTTTAAACAAATAAAAAACCCATTGTTTATTTATTTAATTCATTATTATAATTACCATATAGAAGAATAATAATTATAATAATAAAATTAATAAACAAGTATTTAATTTATTTGAAACCTGTTACTAATTAAAATTTAATAAAACTATAAAAGGAAAATTGAAAAATTAATTAAAAGTTTAAGTATAAAATTTTATTCGAAACCTGTAACTAATTAAAATTTAATTATAGTTTACACTTTAATTACTGAAACAATCTTACCAATATAGGCTGGCTAGGATGCGGCTGCCGCCTGAAGATGTCCTCGCCCTCGTCATCAGTATCAGCGGGCAGGGGCGGGCGGGGCGGGGCCGCCGAAGGCATGGGCGGGGGCGGGCGGGGCGGGCGGGCGGCGCGCCCTCGCCGCTCACACGCAACTGGGACAGGGCCTCCGGGAGCGCCGGAGGGGGGGGACCCGCCCCGTAGTGACGGCCTAGAGCCGCTTCTACATCGCCTGACGCTTTTATTATCTGCAAATCAATACGATTTCTGTAGGAATGGGATCGGGTGACGTGTAGTTAATTACTATATGGGTGTTTCTATGTCTAATATCTATATAGAAAAAAATATATAAGAATGTTTATCCGTTGTTTCCCATATTACAAGCTAATGCTTAGTTTGGGGCTAGATGGCGCTGTGTGAATGTCAAACGATATTTATCATTTTAAATAAATAATAATAAATAAATATCTATTGACATTAACACAGCGCCATCTAGCCCCAAGTTAAAAGTTAAGCCTGTATTATGGGTAGTAAACAACGGATAAACATACATATACACATTTTTTTGTAAATACATACATATTATACATAGAAAACACCCAGACCATTACAAACAGACATGTTCATGCACACAAATGTTTGTATTGCCCGGAAATCGAACCCAGAACCCTTGGTGTTGCGGCCGACCTCTCAACCGCAACACCAAATAGGTTGTCTAGTATTATATTATTTAATTGACGACTCATGTGGTGTAAGTGGTAAGTATGTCGACTCTTATACGAAAAGTTCCAGGTTCGATCCCCAAGCAGTACAAACATTTGTGTGCATGAACATATCTATTTGTATTGACCCGGAATCGAATTTGGAACTTTTGGTATAGTGGTCGACCTTTTAACCGTTACATTTACCATGTCTAAAAATAAGTATATAATAAATATATTTATCCATTATTTAGTACCCATACTACAAGCTTCACACCTTACTTGGGGTTTTCACTGCGTGAATGTCAGTGGATATTTAGCAATAATTGATAAATTATCTATACTTAATATATAAAGCTGAAGAGTTTGTTTGTTTGAACGCGCTAATCTCAGGAACTACTGGTTCGATTTGAATAATTCTTTCAGTGTTAGATAGCTTATTTATCGAGGAAGGCTATAGGTTATATATCATCACGCTACGAGTAATAGAAGCGGAGCAGTAATGAAAAATGTTTCAAAATCGGGGTATTTTTTCATACTTGGAGCTTCCGCTGCGTACGCTGCGTAAACGGTTAAAGTTACACAAAAGTCATGTATGAGAATATTGTTCTCCTTTTAAAGGTCTACAAAAAAGTCCGCGACAGCATATGTCTATTTTTTAAGTTAGCTCACTATATTTTTTGCTAATAAAAAATTCTGAAATTGACCCCGAAACCTTTAAAGTTGGAGGGAGGGGAAATCCTATGTATAGTGATAAATGAAAGTACCGTGTTATCCCGAATTTAATGCGAGCGAAGCCGCGGGCAAAAGCTAGTTTATCTATAACAGATACCTCATCGTTAGCTTGCCTCCAGGCCGGTGCTGCGGACTTGTCTCCCAAGGCCACAGACTTGGCCCGCAACACGGCGGGAGGAATGGCGGCCTGTAGCCGCTGCTGGGCCGTATTCAACGCCCGGGCGAAATCTGCGTCTTCTGTATTATCTTTTTCTGTCCCACCTACTAGAAGTACGCGGTTGGCTAGTCTGTTGAAGGAGAATGCAAGTTGTAACGATTGTTTTAAGGTAATTAAATAATATTATTTTTCTTATATTACAGGGCGGTAAAGACGCTCACCTGATGGTAAGTGATACGCCAGACCATGAGAGAGCGACATTGATTGAGACTATAACTGATAGTTACTATCCTCCATCAATGACGCACTGCGCCCGTCACCCGAGAAAACATATGTCAGGACTCCTGTACCCGGTGATTTCATTACATAATATTATTATGTAAATGTCCACAACAATGAGCGTCGGTGGCTCATTGGTGTGGTCAGTTGCCTTCCGATCTGCAGATAGGTTCAAATCCCGCCACATACCAATGTGTTTTCGAATTTTCGAAATTATATGTACGTTATCCGACGCTCTTACGGTGAAGGAAAACATCGTGAGGAAATCCGCGCACGCCTGCGAAGAGATTCAAAGGTTGTGCGTGAAGTCGGCCAATCTGGACTGGGCCCGCGTGGACGACTAAGGCCTAATCACCCTTTACATGCAGGCTCGTGCCCCTCGAGACATTATAATGAGCTGATGATCTTGATGATGATGTTTTTAGGGCTAGGGATGACGAAAGATTGAGTTATCCTATTTCCGACCAGAAACCGTCCGTGCGCCTACTCAGCCGGGCTCACTAAACATTGGCGTCAGGGTCCACTTATTGGGGTCCCTGGCTTATGCTGAGTGAGTCTGTTTGATTAAGGCATCTTAGCACAACAAGTTCATGTGTTTCTTGCTGGATTCTTCTAAGTAGAAACCAACAGTCCGAACCAGTGTTAGAATGAAATTTGACATTCATAGGTGTTATTGACCTAAATTGAATACATATTATATTTTGTTATAAGTTTTAGCTTGCTAGATAATAAGAATTAATAAAGTATAAAAACATACTATCTTTTAGGTAAGAAGCGTTTCTATGTAAGAGATCACTCACCTAGCTATGGCGGAGGTGTTGTCCACCATTTTTTGTGAGTCGTTGTTGCGGATCGCATCCTCACATAAATAAGTGTGTTTCTGCATCAGCTCGCCTGTAACAATGTTAACAATCTATATATATTCTATGTAAATATATATGCATTTACAAAAAAAAGATGTTTATGCGTTGTTTAGTTAAGGATTTTAGCCTGATGGTAAGTGATACCGCCACAAATGGGCACTCTTTTATAGAATACTACTGTTTTATAGAACACTAATTTTTGGCCACAGCTTCGTTCGCGATCAAAAGTATTATTTTTCATCCTCTATTATATCCTCTTAGGGGTAGATTTTATAAAAATACTTTCTTAGGGGATGCCTCCATCATAGTGTGTTTATTCACACAAAGTCAAAATCCGATCGGCTTAAAGTTCACAAAGTTTCATACAAACTTCCATCCCCTATTTATTCTTGGGGGTAGAATTAATCAAAAATCCTTTCTTAGCGGATGCCTACGTCATATCATTCACTTGCATAATAAATTTCAACCCGACCCGTCCAGTGGTTTGGGCTGTGCGTTGATAGATCACTATGTCAGTCCAACAACCTTTGAGTTATATATATTTAGATATATACATTAATAATATTTATTTTCAAACGCACACAAACTGTCGGTGATGTCTCTGCCTATAACAGTTTTGTTTCGTTAACTTCCCGTGTGGTGGCGCTGTTACGCTCTCTTATTTCTAATGAACTTTGTGATTAAATTATGGTTCCGTTGATCATATAATTAAATAAATCTACTCAAAACTTTTATTCGAAAAACGACATCATTCCAATATAATATATTGAAAGCAAATGTTTCCTGAGCGGGACGACCTGGCTATATACATACATATATGGTCTTTCATGTAAAGACTGTATCCTGTGAACCATAAATAAATATATACATATAGAAAGAAAGAAAGAAAAATCATTTATTGACTCTTTAACATAACATAAATTTTACAAGTAAAACGAAACAAAAAAAAAATACATAAAAAGGTCAATAGGACCCGCCTCGGCATAAGTTGAAACGACGCGCGCCTGCCTGTATCAGACGCGTACCGTAACAACACCGATATTCTGACGGGACCTAAAAGAACGAGTTATCGTCACTTAATTTGAAATGAGGTTATTTCAACTTATGACACGCACTTATTAAAATTACAATAATTGTATACTAAAATATAAAAAACAACGAACTTTGAACAGAACAAAAAAAGGAAAAAAAAGCACATGAACAAAATAATAATAATAAAAAAGAATATACAAGTACAGGATATTAATTTAGAAATTAAAACACAGAAAAGTAACACGTATATAGATAGCGTACCTGCCGTCCGCACGAAGTCCAGCGGTCGACGGCCTGGTCGCAGAGGTCCCGCGCCGCCAACACCGCCTCCGCGTACTGCGCCTTCAGATTACCGAAGTGCTCTTCAGCCACCTGGATTTATACATAGTTTTTAAGAGGGTCGCAAACAGTGGCGTACACAAAAATTATGAGTAGGGTATGCATAGTTAGTGACAGCTATCGCAAAAACATAGTTATTGTATCATCATCATCATCATCAGCTCATTAAACGTCCCCACCGAGGGGCACGAGCCTACCCGTATAGGGTGATTAGGCCTTAGTCGTCCACGCGGGCCCAGTGCGGATTGGACGACTTCACACACAACCTTCGAATCTCTTCGCAGGCGTGCATGAAGGTTTCCTCACGATGTTTTCCTTCACCGTAAGAGCGTCGGATAACGTACATATATTTTTCGAAAATTCGAAAATACATTGGTACGTGTCGGGATTTGAACCTCAGCCCTCCCGGTAGGAAGGCGACAGTCCACACACTGAGCCACCGACGCTCTATTCGAGTTATTGTATAATAAGTATATTATCAACAAGGATTCAAGTGTATTGATTTGTTTGATATATTATTTTGAGGTCGTTCTTTTTGAATGGATATTTCTCTATATGAATCCGAGGAGAGTGAGTCGTTTTTGAGTAATAAAAACGTAAGGGCCATACTTCGATTAATATGTTAAATATGTATGATTGTTGATGGTATTTATACTAAAGGCTAATTTACACCCCAGAGGCCAGTTTGGTATACTTAACTCATTACTCCTTGTGGATGAATCCTTTTTGCGTAAATTCATCCAATTTGGTATTTTACTCATCGCCCCGATTCTACATAAATATGTTTCTATATGAAAAAAAAAAAGTAAAAACATACATACCTTGCTATCGGGGTACAGGAGACGGATCTTGCCTGCTGCTATCAATTGCGTGATAATTTTTCTACTAAAATGCATTTACACATATTCTTCAATTTAAAATGTATTTTATTTAATAATTTTCTAAATATCTCCGTAGTTTATGAACCGATTTTGGTGATTATTTTTTTCGTTGGAAAGATACTTGAAAGGATGTTTCATGATAAGGAAGCCAGGGTTTGATGAAGGGAGACCAGAGAAATTGAACTTTAAAAAAAGTACTCAGAGCAACTACTAATTCATTACAGTATACGAGTATTTGTTGCAGTAATAACTTTTTTTGGGAATCACTCAAAATCGTAAAAAAGCATATTTTGGATAAAAAAAATATTGACTTCAAACTAATCCATGTAACTCATCACAAGTATAATCATGACCCTCTCAGTGTACTAGATCATCCTGTAACACCTTTACCCAAACCAGAATTAGATCATAATATGCCAAGAGAATATCTTGAAATGAGGTCACAAACTCTCCCTTTTTTATGAATAAAGAATTGTTTTACATCATGCACCAAAATATAGCTGGTTTCTTTAGTAAGAAAGAGTTAATAGAATTACACTTAACGAAATGTCTGACACCAATCAAAACCCAGATGTAATCTGTTTAACTGAAACGTTCTTCAAAAAACATTGTGAGTCATCAGCCTCAAAGTTATGAATTGGTGCCTCGTTTTGTAGGTCAAAGCAAAGACGAGGAGGTTCTTGTATTTATTAATAATTCGTTGCGACTAAGGAACTGCCCTTTCTGAAGGAAATGGCAGCAGAACTGACTTTGAATGTTGTGGATTAGAATTAGTAGTAGAAAAAGTATAATTGTGTGTTTTTACCGTACTCTTACAGCAAATATTAGAATATTTTTTAATAAACTCAGTCTCCTTCTTGACAAATTAAAATTTTAAAAAACATATAATTATTACAGGTGACTGGAATATCGATACCTTAAAGAAAAATAAATTTTCGGACGAATTGATAGAAACCCTACTCAGTTACAATCTAGATTTACATATCAAAACACCAACACGAAGAGAGTCGTGTATAGACCATTTTGCTAGCAATATAAAGGAAGCAACAGGATATACGAAAGCTGTATGCTTGTCGGATCATAATACAGCTCAGATATTGACTATACCAGTTATACAACATAAGGTACCGGTAAGTTTTGGTTTGAAATGAGACGTGATTATAGTATAGACAACCTTAACAAGTTTAAATATTTTTTAACAAGCTATCCATGGCAAAATTTTAACTTCGAAGATGTAGATGCTGAGTTCACTGGTTTTCATTGCGAACTTACTCTTTTGTACAATCTATGTTTTCCAAAATATAAAGTAAAATGTTTTAATAGGGATGACGCAAAATCAAGATAGCTTACCAAAGGCTTAAAATCTTCGTGCCAAACTAAAAGAAAGCTACGTTTATGCTATTATAAAAAACGTACACACAGTACTAAATATAAATACAGACAGTACTCCAAATTACTCAGACAATGTATACAATTGTCCCAAAAACTTACAAATGAGAAATATGTTAATAAGGCTAAGAATAAATGCAAAGCTACTTGAATATAATTAATAACAAAGACAATGCAAACGACAAACTCACTTTTGACTACATAAAGATAAATGAAAAAATAACAGATAATCCTTTAGAAATAGCAGACGAATTCAATAATTACTTTATAGACTCAACAAATGTACCCAGAAATCATAAAGATAGATCATAAGATTCAAATTAATTGAAAATAATCTTACAACTATATTTTTAACGCCTACCGATGAAAATGAAATTCTAAAAATCATAAACTCCCTAAACAAAACTAACTCTACAGGTTATGATGCAATATGCACACAAATAATCAAGGCTTGCGCAAATGAATTAGCACCTCTGCTCACACATTTTATGGATCGTTGCTTTGAAGAGGGTAAATATCCTAGCACTCTTAAGATATCAGTTATCAAGCCTCTATTTAAACGCGGAGATAAGCATGATATAAATAATTACAGACCTATTGCTATTATTCCAATTTTGTCAAAGGTATTTGAAAAAGTCATGGAGATTAGACTAACTTCATTTTTCACACAACATAATATAATTAATGAAGAACAATTTGGATTTCGCAAGGGAAGTTCAACAACACTGGCATGTTACTCCCTTATAAGAAATATTCTGGACCATATGAACAAGAGTGATCCCGTATCAACTGTTCTGTTTGACATGAGTAAGGCATTTGACCTTGTTAATCAATTAGGTGAAGAGCTATCTCAGTGGCAGAGTGCAATTTGTGGAAATACTTAGGCTGGATGACTTTTCCGAAAGAGTTACGTATAAATCAAAGAGTAAGTGCAATAATTCAGGCGTCCCACAGGGCAGCATATTGGGCCCACTTCTTTTCATAATTTATATTAATGACCTACCGAAGTGTACTTTATATCCAGTTACTCTTTTCGCTGATGATATCTGTGTAACAATACACAAAAAACCTGACCCATGACTATAATAATGAAATAAATACTCAAATATTGAAAATAGCAGCGTGGCTAGAATACAATGACCTAAAAATAAATACTAGCAAAACAAAATACATTCAGTTTCATAACAGAAATGGCAAGCCTCCACAATTATCTGTTGAGCATCGCGGCGAGCCCATTACCATGGCATCATCGGCAACTTTTCTCGGTATTGTGATCGATGCTGAACTAACATGCAGTCTCATGTTAACATGGTATGCAAGAGGATAAACAGGTTTGTGTACGCATTGTATCGACTGGCCATATTAGCCAACCTTAACACGGCTCTGACGGCATACATGGATATGTTGGATCTCTGCTGAGATATGGGCTGATTTTATGGGAAACTCGACGCATGCAATCGTCTTTTTATCTTACAGAAGAGATGTATACGGTCCATCTGGTGTCAGTCAAACGGAATCATGTTGGCCTCTTTTAAAAAAAAATAAAGATTCTTCCATTACCATCCCTGTACTTGTACGAGATTTTAATATTTACAAAAACAATGCTAAACTGTTCACAAAAAAACATGATGCCTGTAGACGTGGTGGTACACTAAGATACCCGTGGAAGCTGGCTTTACCCCCAGCAGCCACTTCTTGCTTTACTAGAAACAGTTACAGTATGTGCATTAAATTATTTAATTTACTTCCGAATTATATTCAAAGCATGCAATTTAATGGTTTTAGAAGAATCATGTTAAAAATTTTACTTGACAACTGCTTTTATGACATAAATGAATTTATAAAATACTGCCGTGATAGACCCATAAAACATTTTGTCTAAAATTTCTAACTTGTTTTATATACTAACTTGACATTATATAACTTAGTTTGACTTATTATATTATTATTGTATTTTTTTAGTGACATTATGACCTCGCATGTACTTTAATGACATTCTCACATTATTAATGATTATTGTTTAAATTTCGTACTGCATTTAATATTAATGAATTTTTACATAGTTTAATTAAGAATAACATAAATTAATGGCGTGACGACGAAACATTTGCACATCGATAGATCGATAAAACATGTATGTTCGCCAATTAGTACACAAGACCTGAAAAATGTATTATTTGTTATTGACCATGTTTTTATGCAAATAAATGTTATTATTATAATTACTAAAACGCTACAAATACAATTTTAACTGTAGAATTGGTTTAATAATTATTTCATAATTTTGATGTCGGTGTCAAACAAACTACTTACCTATTGATAGTATGTATAAAAAACCAGTAAAACAGTTTCCACAAGAGATGTTTATTCTTTCACACTTTACAAGAGAATTCAGCAACTGCATGCTTACAATCAGTATTTATACCCTTTTATCGGAAGTCAACATTATAACTTTACTAAATAATCAACAAAAGTATTCATAAAGGTGGCGCCACTGCACCACTTCCGTTTGAATAAATGTTATATTGAGACTTTTACGATACAATTGTTACAAAATATTTTAATACAAGCATAAGCCATTTGACAACTCAGTTTAATATACAGTAATTTCATAAAATATACGAAAAGCTAATACTAACCGGAAGCTTAAAGACCAACTATTAACATTGTCTTCAAATCAAGGATGGCGACACTTAATGTTAGAACGTTTATGGA
>PQWD01001283.1:0-198692 GCA_019425675.1 Leucinodes orbonalis
AATTTATTAGCAGTGTATCATCATAACGTCGGGTGTTGGTAGCTCATTGGTGTGGACTGTTGCCTTCGGATTCAAATCCCGCCACGTACCAATCACCATTGTCATCGGCCTATGACCCATTGCAAAGCACATGCCTTCCCGAACAGAACTGCTATGGGGAGATTGGGCTGAAACCCACCATGCCGGCCCAATGCGGATGGCCCACGAACCAATGATTTTAGAATCCCAACGCTGATGGCCAATGATTTTGGATTTTTTGAAATTATTATCACGTACGTTTATCCGATGCTCGTGAAGCCGGCCAATTCGCACTGGGCCTGCAGGAACAAATATGGCCGATACACCCTTCATGGGTAGACTCGTGCTCCTCGGTGAGGAGGCTGAATAAGCTGATGGCGTATGTTATCAAGTTGAAGTGGCAGTGGGCTGGTCACGTATGTCGCAGACCTAATGGCCGCAGACGAGTTCACGAGTAGAGACCGCCTCCTGGCTAGCGTACCGCATTGAAAAAGGTTGCTTCTGGAGGCTAAATGAGGCACGTGGAGGATCAGGATATCTGGCGCGAAATGGGGGAGACCCATGTACAGAAATAAAATAAAATTTTATATTGACGTTTTCCTTAAACTCTACTCGAATATATCATACCCCACGCATAGCCCTTGACAGCCCTACTACCATTCCCATTATCCGTAATATCGGTGAAATTTAGCTCGTCCCTAAAACGGTAATAATTGTACCCTAGTATTTTTATCACAGTGTCGTCTCTCGGATTATTTGGCTAACAAATTGCAACAGTAGAATAGGGCGCTGACGATAAATCAATTGGACTTGCATTGTCAGCGCTGAATAAACGTTTACCCCAAAGGTATATGTGATGATAGCTTTTACATCTGTTCAGTGCGTTTGTATTGATTTCTTTGTGATTTTATGATATAATATTTATTATTATTGATTGGTAAGTTATAGGCTTTGGTTATTTCATCTTTGTAAATGTGATTCTGCGAAATAGTTATAACATTTCTTTTTTTTGCCACCTACGACAAAACTGTGGAATAAAAATCCACTGGATACATTTCCAGAGCGATACGACCTGGCGTCCTTAAAAAAAGAGCGTACACACATTTAAAGGGCCAACGCATTTCTGGGACCTGAGGTCTTGCAAATATTTATGAGCGGCGGTGTCACTTACCATCAGGTGAACCGTATGCTCGTTTGCCTCCTGTTCAATAAAAAAAAATGATCTAACTAAATTTGATTTTATTTTGTCTTCTTTGGGTGAAATATAACTTTAAGTATTTTTGTTGAATCACGATACATACGTTGGCATGGCGATGCAAACCGATATATTTATGGAAAGAAATATAGTCTGTATATAAAAATTCCAGTTGAGAGTAATCAATGTCTTGCACCAGTGAAAAGAGTAACTACTGAGTTTCTTGCTGGTTTCTTCTCAGTGGAAAACTACCTCCCGAACCGGTGGTAGCTTCATTTGACATTCATAAGTGTTCTGTAAGGACCTAAACTGAATAAACACTTTTCATTTTCATTTTTAGTGAAGCTTTAGCCATAATCGCTAGCAACGAAAATATTTAATACAAAATATTCGTTACAAAATAGTAGAATGCAACTCTCCTTCTTTTTGAAATAAGCTCTAGATAACATCTTACTTTTATGTCATTTTCATTCTTATTTCAATTAGCATTTATTTATTACACTTAGTAAATTATGCATAAAGCTCAGTTTGTAAGTCAACATCACTATTATGATTTAATCCTTCGATACACTTGATAAAGAAAAATTATAATTAAGTACAAACAGTCTTCAAGAAAGGAGGACTATAATTTATTAATTACATACTAACAAACATCATAATAATATCATATCATATAGTCACCCGTTGAGTTCCCTCGTCATTTGCGTAAATTTTTATATTCAATTAAAACACTTTTTAAATGGACATAAAGTTTAATGTTGAAGGTTCATTACCTTTTAATGAATATCGCAAAGTAATCGAAACGTGGCGATAAAAATATATAGCTCATCCGACCCTGGGGCGATCTCCCTATCTATAGACCTTTGCGTTTGTTAACCTATTTTATTTCAATTCGGTTAGTAGTAAGGAATTAAACTCATATGTTTATTGTTTTATATTAAGCTCCTGAAAGCAACGTTGTATAAAAGAAGTCCATTAATGTTTTAAAAACGCAGCTATTTTCTTTTACATCAATAATCTACACAATTTTTTTGGAACTCTGAATTGATAAAAAACTATAAGTAGCCTTCCTGAAGGCGGTCGCGGAGGCTGGACGTGGACAGTGATATCATGAAACACTGGACTCGGGTTCAGCTCGCCAAAGATACAAATGTCAATTATCGTGCTTTTTGTACTAACATAGTTTTTAAGTTTTATTATTGTTACTAACACTATGGATACATTTCTGAAATAAATACATTTTATTTTATTTATATTCTGTGGTCTCGTGTAATCACTGTTAAGCCTAGATAGCTGTTTGATCAGGTAGTCATAGGTTAGAATCCCACGGAGCCTGCAAATTGAAAGTTTCAGTTTCGTTTTTTTTTCAGTTTTTTGGATTTTACAAACTGATTTATGTCATGTCTCGAAAGAAAGCTTATACGTCTTTCGGAAGGCACGTTAAGCCGTCGATCTTGACTACAAAATTAGATTGAAGATATTCGTCATTAACACCTGCCAGGTTCCATTAGGCCCATGTAGTTGGTTACTCCTTATCTCCGTTATTAAAATTTAATGATGACGCTATATGTAGAACAACCAAATTTTACATATAAAGCCCTCTGTCCACATTTTATCCACATCCACATTTTATTTAAATATCTGATGGCTTACTCTTGAGCACAGACTAGCCTAGGGGAAGAGACGTGCTCTAAGATTGAGCGAACTTGCCAAGAAAAAGCCTATTCACACATTTTTTGAATGCCACGGGGTTGGATGTGGCCGGAAACATAGACGCAGGCAGGTCATTCCATTCCCTAGCAGCACGCATAATGAAAGAAGACTCAAAACGCTTAGTCCGAATACGGGGAACGTCAACTACAAACGGATGACATTTTGCAGTTTGCCTTGATAACTATGGTGAAAGGGTGACGATGGATAAGTGCGTGGAGCTCGGAAAACACTCACCAAAGTAGAGCCTGTAAAAACTGACAAACATGTTACTTTACTGCGGTGGGATAAGCTCTGCAGTTTGGAATTAACGAGCGCTTATCGCCAATAAGTTTTCTGGTTTTGCGATCGATTGAATCCAAAGTAGCAAAAATACATTTTTGTGATTTGGCACAATATGTACCAAATCACAAAAATGTAACACAATATCCTCACTTTAATTTGAAATACAAGTTTTATGTTGGTATTTTACGACATATTCGATCATCCGCCGCATAAGATTCGTCTCGGATTTTATGACGTTCGGTTAACTAGATCAGTAAACTCACAATGTTGGGACGGAATTACCGTGGCTCACCGACCGTGAGATGGGTTTCACGAAATATTTATAAACATGTTTACCTTGTACCGTTTTCGTATGAAATTTTTGTCTAAGCCGTGTATGGCTACGTCTTAATCTTACATTTTCAATATAGTACATAGAATTAACACTTTCATTATTAGGTATAAAACTGTATGAACATATGTAAACCCATACCGAGGAAGTCGAGATGAAATAATTGCAAACAATTCACTTTAACAACCCGTCATAGTCATCTCCTAGATTTAGGGTCTTCGAATTCTCGAGTGGTGTCTGCGTAATCGAACACAAAGCGTAGGCCGACCACCAACCAGATGAACGAATGACCTGGTTCAAATGGCGATTAGTCTATATCTATCGTTTACATACCTCTGAAAGAGGTGAAGGCCTTTCTATACAGCATAGCTTTAGCTGCGTGGGTCAAAAATCACGGAGGTCCAGTGCGGATTTGCAGGTTTTAAGGACTTCCAGATGAAGTAGCCAGAGAAAACCTCAGATTAACAATCGATGTGTCAACCAAACGTGCTATGTTAAAAGCCTTCAACATCTCATTGCGTAAACGTGAAATGTTTTCAGTAGTAAATTAATTCAAATACCAAATACTTATTTCCTCTCTCAGGCGTGATTCATCTGCCTCTCAATAAACGTCACATCCAACATTAACTCGGAGTATTCCACTTAAAATAAACTAATCATATATCCAGGATGATACCAAATATGACACACAATCATCTTGTAGCCGCCCCATTGCCTCGCTAAATTAGAGCTCCATACGTCACTCGGGTTTATAATACAAATACGTCGTAAAGTTCGCGTGCAGGGCGCATACGGAATTAGACGAGGCGATTTAATTTGAAACGTCATTACTTATCTAAATGCGGACTTATCGGTGTATAGAATACTTTGTACATATGTTTTAGTAGAAGAGCGTTGGTGGCGCATTGGTGTGGACTGTTGCCTTCCAATCAGAAGGGCGCAGGTTCAATTTCCGCCACGTACCGATGACTATTATAATTTTTAAAATCAACATGTACGTTTATCCGCACCCCGCGTGGACGACTATGGCCTTATTTTATTCGTCTTTTATTATTCGTACATATCGTGACAATTACAGTATACAGTAAGAAACAATAAAGTACAGGCTAGCTTATCTCTATTAGAGATTTCTTCCAGCAGGCCATTGTGAACCAGACAAACATAGAAATGAAGAGCGGTAGACGCAAACAACCATGCACTTAATATAAAACTACAATAAAAATAAACTAAAATAATGACCAATTAAATAAAAATAGCCTTAATGCGTTATGGTTGAATAACGTGGTACACAATGTGTTTTAGAATTTACGAAGTTATAAGTACGTTATCTGATGCTCGTACCGTGAAGGGAAATATCGTGAGGAAACCTGCGCACGCCTGCAAGAGATTCAAAGGATTGTGCGTGAAGTCGTCCAACCCGTCGGCCTAAACAGCCTATAGGCTCGTGTCCCTCGGTGGGTATGTTTAATGAGCTGATGTTGATGACATGTCCTCTAAAGCATGGAATTACCTTTCTTTTAGGACCATCAGGTGATTCAGCCTGCAATGTTCTTACCTAACTGAGGCATATTGTTTGATTAAGCAGAAATATTATATAATATGTGATCTTTAATGTGATAATTCGAAAATACGTTGGTACGTGCCGGATCAGATCCTGCACCCTCCAAATCGAAAGGCAAAAATCTACTCCAATGAGCCACCGACGCTCCTATAAACTGCCTTAAAGCGTCACAAATAATTGAATTTCTATTATGTCCATATTCTGTAGGTCAATGGTTAAGAATTTTCAAATTCATATTTTGTTTTCATATCAATATTTCGTAAACCATACAAAAAGCACTTTATGAGCTGTAAATGACCCGTTACATCAGTATAAGATTTATCCCGATGTATCCCACGTAGACTTCCATTACCCTACCTATAAATTTGGACTATAAAAAATTAACTGCCTTTCACTTCACACCGATATCCTGTGACGAGAATAGCTCGCTTTTTATATCGCATATCTATTGGTTTAATGCTCTGTCTTGTGGTTAAAAAAGTAATGGTAACGAGGTTTTATATTTTTGTTAGCTATATTTGTAATATGTGTTTTAAACTTAGTGTTTTTTATTTTTTATGTTAAAAGTGTACAGGACGGTCTGGACGCTCACCTGATGGTAAGTGATACGCCTGACCATGACAGAGCGGCATTAAAGGAGACCAACAACTGATAGACAGTTATTATCCTCCATCAATGTCGCACTGCGCACGTCACCCGAGACAACAGATGTTAGGTCTCTTATACCCGGTAATTTTACTAGCTACAGTGCCCTCATCCCGAAACACAAAAGTGCATAACACTCCTGTTTCACGGGATGATATCTGGCACTGCGGTGGTACCTACCTAGACGACTCAGTATCAAGTCTAGCACCTAGTAAATATCATTTATATTTGTATTTATCAATGGAAACTTGATTACCAACAAATAAAAGAAATAGAATGTAGCTTATCATTAGTATTTGTTTGGCGACCCATTTGATGTAATGGTTGAGACGTCGCCTACTACACCACGAGTTTCGGATTCGTGTGCGTGAATGTTCACGCCTGTTTGGTTTAGGTGTTTTCTATGTATAATATTTTTGTATTTACAAAAAAAAGAAGTATATTTATCAATTGTTTAGTACCTGTTATATAAGCCTCATGCTTAACTTGGGGGCTAGATGGCGATGTGTGAATGTCAGTGGATATTTATTTATGTATTGTGTACAAAGTTATAATATTCAGGTTAAAAATATTTTCATAAGGTTTCCACTTTAATATAACAATCATACATCGAATTACAAAAATATGTCCTGAAACATTTCGTTGCCTGATCCTTAACGATCTACACCCATTACGACGAAATGCTAAATATAATCGTTCCATAGTCGTAATAAATAATAATCTGGCGCTTCCTATTTTCATCAGAACACTTATCTATCAATCTCGCGCAGATGCGTACATAAAAACTATTAATATTAATACCAGACGTGTAACGGGGTGCGCTGGCGACGACGTGGTGACACATGTGGCGCCAATTAAAGTTCTTTTTCAGGGATTGGTTGGGATCAAAGATCATACAGAAGGTATGCTGGAGTATTGTCTTGCGTTATTTTCTCTCCTTAATCTATCGCAGTCCACTGCTCAGTGGTGTACACTCAAATAAGCAGTGCATACCGTGTCAATTGTAATTACAAACCTGAAAATCTTCACATCAGCTGCTCGTTTGTCTAAGCATTTGCTCGTAAATAAACAATGTACATACATACTCTTCAACCTATTGCAGTCCACTGCTGGACATAGGTCCCCCATTTTGCGCCAGACATCCCGGTCCTCCGCCTTTCTCATCCAGCTTCCACCAGCGACCTTTCGCAAGTCGTCGGTCCATCGGGCCGGAGGGCGTCCTACGCTACGCTTGCCAAGACGCGTCTCCACTCCAGAACTCGTCTGCTCCAACGGCCATCGGTTCTGCGACATACGTGACCAGCCCACTGCCACTTCAACTTGCTGATCCGGCGGGCTACGTCGGTAACTTTAGTTCTCTTACGAATTAAATCATTTCTAATCTTATCCCTAAGAGAGACTCCAAGCATAGCTCGCTCCATTGCGCGTTGAGTGACTTTGAACTTGTGAACTAATCCCGCAGTCAGTGTCCATGTCTCAGCTGCGTATGTTAGTACGGGTAGGACGCATTGCTCAAAGACTTTCGTCTTTAAGCATTGCGGAATAGTTGACGTTAGGACATGACGTAGCTTACCGAATGCCGCCCAGCCCAACTGAATCCTCCTACTAGCCTCCCTCTCGAAGTTATGCCGGCCAAGTTGGATGGTTTGGCCCAGGTAGATATACTCCTGCACAACCTCGAGACGGACGCCATCGACGCATATCGGTTGTGGCATGACACGACTGTTGAACATGACTTTCGTCTTGTCCAAATTCATGCCAAGCCCATACATACATACAGTAATTTAAATATAACAAACACCCGGTCCCGGCAGTACAAACATTGTGTGCATGAACATGTCTGTTTGTAATGGTTGGTGTTTTCTATGTATAATATGTATGTATTTGCAAAAAAAACGTATATAAGTATGTTTATCCGTTGTTTAAGAGCGTCGGTGGCTCAATAGTGTGGACAGTCGCCTTCCTACCGGAGGCTGAGGTTCAAATCCCGACACGTACCAATGTATTTTCGAATTTCGAAATATATGTACGTTATCCGACGCTCTTACGGTGAAGGTAAACATCGTGCGGAAACCTTCATGCACACCTGCGAAGAGATTCGAAGGTTGTGTGTGAAGTCGTACAATCCGCACTGGCCCGCGTGACGACTAAGGCCTAATCACCCTATACGGGTAGGCTCGTGCCCTCGGTGGGACGATTAATGAACTGATATTGATCCGTTGTTTAGTACATAATACAGGCAGGCTTCACGCTTAACTTGTGCTAGATGACGCGTGTGAATTTCAGTGGATATTATTTACTATTATATTAAACACACATTGTTTTTTAATAAAACTAACAGTGATATTGTAAATATACATAGTCAAAAAGTTAGACACTCATCTAAAACTTGAATACGATAACCTGCCTACATGTTTTAGTCTTTATTATAGAGATAACAGCTGACAAATGAACTGCGGAGAACATCGTACGAGCGACTGCCATTTGAAACTGTCTTAATAGAAATATTGTGAAATCGCTCCTCCATGAGTGTTCAACAAATTAAGATATTTATTTTAATATCCTTAACACTAAGAATTGAAGAATGAAGGTGTGAATTTCAAGGGATTATGAATTCTTTTTACATATTTTACTGAGTGTTGGTGACTTTGCCTTCCGTTCTGGAGAGTGTAGGTTCAAATTCCGCAACGTACCAATGTGTTTTAATTTTTGATATGTACGTACCGACGCTCTTGCGATGAAGGGAATCACCGTGAGGAAATTTGCGCACGCCTACAAAGAGATTCAAAACTTTTCGTGAAGTCGGCCCTCGGTGGGACGTTTATGAGCTGATGATGATTGATGAAGATTTTTTTATTATATGAGCTATAATCTTCCTACTTGGTCAACAGAGTGGAAAAAGCAGTACGTTAAAAAGTTAAATTCATTGAGAAACTGCTGCTACACGTTCTCTGCTGATATTTTGTCCTAAAATTTGTATGTTATGTTCCTAAGCCTATTACGGTACCCGAGCTCTGCAATCACCACAAAAACCTTAAACTTTTTTATTTATTTTTACTTAACATCGTACAGGAATAAAAGTGAGGGAGCCAGCTATGCTCGGGGTCTCACTTAGGGGTAAAATCTGAAATGATTTAATCCGTAAGAGAACTAAAGTTACCGACATAGCCCGTCGGATCAGCAAGTTGAAGTGGCAGTGGGCTGGTCACGTATGTCGCAGAACCGATGGCCGAGCAGACGAGTTCTGGATCGAGACCGCGTCTCGGCAAGCGTAGCGTAGACGCCCTACGGCCGATGAACCGACGACTGCGAAAAGTCTTGCGCAAAATGGGAGAGGCCTATGTCCAGCAGTGGACTGCGATAGGTTAAATAGATAGATAATAGGAATTTATTTGTTGTTCGGTTCTCTGTGGTTTCACTCCATATAGTTTATCCCTGGAAGAATTATATTGTTATAAATGGAAATGAATATACATTCACTTGAACCAACCACTCAAAGTACCCACCATAAACTCGTGAAAGGATTACTAAACACTCAGCATTCGAAGCTTAAGCGATATCTCGAGTATCACTAAAACGCGGCGCACTCTTTCCATGTCTTACGATAATAAGCCAAAGTACAAGAATAAATTAATTATAACATTACAACTCTGGGGCGATCGCTTGCCTTTCACAAAGCAATCACCGGACAGGCTCGCTCAATTAAGGCTGTAATTAATTGCTCGCCGGCCGTCGGGCGCGCATCATTCAATCTTGTGTTTATGCGAATCCGCTTGAAGGGTACGGACTGCACTCATCTTATGGTATAGCTATGCAACTTGAAAAAAACACTTTAAGCTACT
Source organism: Leucinodes orbonalis (assembly GCA_019425675.1). NCBI lineage: Eukaryota > Metazoa > Arthropoda > Insecta > Lepidoptera > Crambidae > Leucinodes > Leucinodes orbonalis. The sequence continues at coordinate 9,588 of PQWD01001283.1, forward strand.
ATATAATAATATATTTTAAACCGTTTCCAATCGAAATAAATAATTCATAGTTATAGTAATCTTTTAATATAACAATTAACATTTCATATAATAATCTAAAAATTAAAAGAGGTTTAATTAACAGAAATCTAGTTATTCTGATGTGTATTGCATTAACGGGTTTGTTAAATGGTAGAAAGTTGTCACTCTACGGTTGCAGTATTTTCAAAATTAAGGCTTATAAACTTTTAATTATAATTTACACTTGCAAATTTATTTTTATACGAATTTGTTTTACGTTTATTAACATCTTGCTTGGTGCATATGAATGCATATCCGAGTTTGAATCCGAATATAAAGTTTTTTGATAACCTAGAGTATAATTAAGTTACAGCTTTTGTGCTCACAAAAATATATCAAACTCATTTATTTTTTTCAATTATTTAATTTTTTAAGCATTTTTCAATATATCTTGTTGACAGTACACTGTTATATTTTTATCGATTTTATAATAAAAAGTGGTTATAATAACTCGTTCAAACGTGGAAGAGTTCAATAGGGAGTGACCACAACAAAGTCGTAACGTTACACCCTTGCGAATAAGCAGCAATGTTTATTTTGCTATTTTTAAACTTAAACGCGTGTATGCAATTTTAATTATCCAACTAAAGGTTCTCTTAGCCTTCAAGAAAAAGGGTTTTGAAATGCATCCTTCAAGGTCCAGCTAACTATTAATCAAGTTGTATGATGGATTTTTCCATTCATCTTTGAGAATCACCTACTAAAGCGCGAGTATTGTGTTATTTTTATGAAACTACGATTGTTTTGTTGGTTTCTTTTCAAGGATATCCTCAACAGGTTTTCTCAGATTTTAGAGTTTTTTTTCTTGATCCCAGGTTTTACTTGGTGGTAGACTAGATACTGAGTTGACTAGGTAGGCACCACCGCAGTGCCAGATATCGTCCCTTAAAATAGGAGTGTTTTGCACTTCTGTGTTTCGGAATAAAGGCACTGCAGCTAGTAAAATTACCGGGTATAAGAGACATAACGTCTGTCGTCTCAGATGACGGGCGCAGAGCACTGTTGACGGAAAAATAACCTATTCCTTCAACATTGCTTCTATCATGGTGAGGCGTATCCATAGACATCCGAATATACAATTAGACTGGACAAGCCGCCAAGTTTATAGGCAGTCCCAATGTCGCAATTTCTTTTCGGTTCTTACCTGTGAAAAGTTATTATATTTCTTGGTGAATTTACTGATTCATTGCGATGATGGCATGTTACAATTGCACAGGATGGCATTTTGGGAAAAAACGGTAATTTCTTCTAATATTCATGCGTCTTGACTCGTCTCACAGAGCGTAAACTGGCAGCCGGTGTATGCTCGTTGAGCTTACATTTGTCGCACTTAAAAACGCGGCTTGCCCCATCTCCTGTATTGGGAAATCTGTGGGCGTATCACTTATCACCTGAGCGCACTGATCGTCCCGTTTACGTATGGCATAAAAAAGGTGACAGATAACTTCATGCCAAACTTCAAAAATTGCGTCAGCTGTTTGGACGTGATGTAGTATCAAACATACACACTAACAAACTTTCACATTTATTATATTAGTATAACATAGACCGTCGGTGGCTCAGTGGTGTGGACTGTCGCCTTCCTACCGGGAGGGCTGAGGTTCAAATCCCGACACGTACCCATGTATTTTCGAATTTTCGAAAAATATATGTACGTTATCCGACGCTCTTACGGTGAAGGAAAACATCGTGAGGAAACCTTTATGCACGCCTGCGAAGAGATTCGAAGGTTGTGTGTGAAGTCGTCCAATCCACACTGGGCCCGTGTGAACGACTAAGGCCTAATCACCCTATACGGGTAGGCTCGTGCCCCTAGGTGGGACGTTTAATGAGCTGGTGATGATATTAGTATAACATAATGCTGTAGGTACTGAGGTGTAACTATCAAAGGGGTTTGCACAAAGGAGGATATCGTCAATGCTTTGACGATATGAAACCTGTATATTCAGGGAAGACAAGTAACGTGACACCAACAATACCAATGTAAACAACGTATGGTCTAATTTTAATGGATCATATTATATTGTATTGGTTGCTTAACAGGCCAAATCATTGAAGCGCTTTTTTTAAAGCATCAAAGCTCATATTTTTAGTTTAGTATTTTAATCGCTTTTTATTATAATTTTGTATATTTTTTGACGTTCATAAGTGCTTTTTGTAAGCCTAATTTGAAATAAATGTTTTTACTAAACCATGGATTCCCAGTTAAAATAAATATAAAAACATTATTGACTTATAACTGTGGTTCATACTAACCAAGGTTCCGGGATTTATACCCTTGCGGAATAATATTTGTGTGCATAACAAACGTATGTCTGTTTTTTACTAATGGTGTTTTTATGTATAATTATGTGTGTATTTCATCATCAACAGCTCATTGAACGTCCCCAGCAAGGGGCACGAGCCTACCCGTATAGGGTGATTAGGCCTTAGTCGTCAACGCGGGCCCAGTGCGGGTTGGACGACTTCACGAAAATTCGAAAACACATTGGTACTTCGCCGGATTTGAACCTCAGCCCTTCCGGTAGGAGGGCAACAGTCCACACCACTGAGCCACCGACGCTCTATTTGGAAAATAAATATATCCGTAGTTTGGTACCTACTTAAAATAAAAGCAAGCTCTTTGCTAAAATTAGGACTTGATGGCTCCAATTCAATGTCTGTGCATATGTATACATATAATTGTATTACTATGTGAAAGACTTGGTACTGAGACGTCTAGGTAGGTACCACCGCAGTGCCAGATATCGTCCCGTGCAACATGAGTACTATGCACGTTTGTGTTTCGGGATGAGGGCACTGTAACTAGTAAAATTACCGGGTATAAGAGACCTTACATCTGTTGTCTCGGGTGACGGGCGCAGTGTGGCATTAATGGAGAATCATAAATGTTTACCAGTTTATCTCTTTCAATGTTGCTCTGTCATTATCAGTCAGGTGTATCACTTACCATCATCACCACTTGGTAGTAAAAGTGACCAGGACGGTCCTGACCTTATAAACATGTTAACCTGATTTTTAGTTCTAATAATTTCCGAGTCTTATTTGAGTCTTGCTTATCTGTATATTTTTTTGTACGTGCAATAAATCCCGCCCTATGTATAGAATAAGCCGTTGACAAAGCACTTAAGGCCGTCTGTTTTGCTGTGATAAAATGGCCCCGTGTTAGGATCAACACTCACCTTTTGTGTGCTAAGGACCCCAGTGAGCTTCGGGAATCCCTTCATTATCAGTTTCTATAATCCTACTATCGCTTTCCTTCAGACACAAAATACTGTTGTTGGCGAAGAAATCGTATTTTTCTATATTATTAGTTGATAAAGTAGGCTTTTAAGAAATTGTATAGTATGCTAGCGACCCGTACCCTTTGCAGAAGAGAAATATATTCAAAATCCTCCTTTAAAACAATGGTTACAGCATTTTAGTCATGCATTATTTTGAAGATACGCTTAAAATCGCTTTGCAAATAAGTCTATTTTTTGTGTAAAAGTTAAGGATAAAAATGGCCACTTTGACATTGAATGACATAGATATTGACAATATTGCAATTTTATTTGTATATATATTTAGTCGGCCCATCCGCACTGAGCTCGCGTGGACTACTAAGTCCACAGATTTCCCAATACAGGAGATGGGGCAAGCCGCGTTTAAAGTGCGACAAATGTAAGCTCAACGAGCATACACTGGCTGCCAGTTTACGCTCTGTTAGACGAGTCAAGACGCACGAATATTAGAAGAAATTACCGTTTTTTTCCAAAATGCCATCCTGTGCAATTGTAACATCCATCATCGCATGAATCAGTAAATTTACCAAGAAATATAATAACTTTTCACAGGTAAAAAACCGAAAAGAAATTGCGACACTGGAACTGCCTATAAACTTGGCGGCTTGTCCAGTCTAATTGTATATTCGGATGTCTGTGACTAAGTCCTATACACCCGTCTACGGGTAAGCTCGTACCTCACAATGGGGACGTTTATTGAGCTGCTGATGAGTTCAAAAATAGAAACATACACCGATCTAGATTTATACTATGTAGTGAATAAGCAACTTCTACAAAGTAACCTTAAGGAACGTCGGTATTTCATTGTGTTAAAAGGTCGATATATATTTTTTCATTTCATTTAATATTTATAGATTGTTACTGAAAATACTCGCAAAATACCTTCAAGAACTTCCTTATTATTCCACGGAATTGAAATACGAGCGTTCCTTAACCAAATTCGACGGAGTCCAATCAGTTGCTGACATTGTATAGATGGTCCATCAATTTTGCCCACTAAATCGTTCAATCTTGTATAAAATTCATGGGGTGTAGCAGCGAGCCGAATGATAAATAAGTCGGTGCTTCGCCCCGAATATTCTCATTTAATACGTGACTTGTTTCGTGAAATATCTCCTGATATGAGTAGACGGATGTCGGACGTAATCTATCAGAGGATTTGTCTGTAACAATGGTACTGCTATGTTTACAATGGCAAAATCTAAAGTATATACAAGAGATATGTATAGCGTTTGGCAGCGTATCGGTTACACCTTATCTTATACACTCGTGTACGTTTTTAGAATCGTGCAAGAGATATTGAGCACACAGATCGACTAAGCTATTTGTTTTCAGTTAGTGAAATCAAATTATTTTTGTCAGGGCATTTATGACCTACCAAAATCAAATCTCTCTCTCTCTCTTCAACTCCATCTCCCCAAAATCAAATCAAAGTGACTTAATTCAAATTAGGTCCTTCAAAAACTTCAAAATGTCAAATTATGCTACCTTCCAGTTCGTACTGTAGTTTTCTACTGAGAAGTATCCAGCAAGAAACTCAGTAGTCTCTTTATAGTATATAAAAATGTGTTTTTTACAGAATAGACCCCTACTACATTACCCTTCTCTTGATTGACAGTACAAAAGTAATTTCAAGCTAATAAAATCCTAGTAAATAAAAAAAATAGATATCAAACAGGTAAACAATAAAAGTATCGAAATAATTACTCAAAGGCACAGTATATCAGCATTTCGGACGTCGGCATTGGCTCGACGCCCGGCTTCCGCTCACATCCGCTTCCGGCCAATCCAATATGGCCGACCCGGCTAATGTTTTGTTTTTCACGAGGACGGAGATGATTCAGCCAGTATCAAATAGAGGATAAAAGATTTAAGCTCGTCTAAGCTTGTTGCCTCGTCATGTAACATGTTGTATCAGCTATTAATCATATTGTAAAACATACTGTGTGGTTTATATTGAATTGTGTAAATAATAAATATCCACTGACATTCACACAGCGCTATGTAGCCCCAAACTGAGCATTTGCCTATAATATGGATACTAAACAACGAATAACCATACTAACATACTTTTTTGTTGTAAAAAAATACATAATCTACAAAGTAATACCCAGACCAATAAAAACAGACATATTAATGTTCACAAATGTTGGGTACTGTCCGGGGATGGGTCCCGCAACCTTTGGTGTAGAGCCGACGTCTTTATCTTTACACCAAATAGGTCGTCGAAACTGTCGCAATGGTAGTGTATTTAACTTATCTTTCAATTATAGAGGGATGGAGGGCGACGGCTTTAATATTAATAATTTGTATTTGTACAGAATCTTCATTCTTTTCAAGCAATCGGGGAATTCAGCCTGCAATGTCTTAAACCAAACTCAGTAAATTAGCACAACTGAGATTTAATTTTCGGTCTCCCCATGGGATTTCGTGGGTTGAAACCCACGACTCCCGGATCACACAGCGGTCTAATTTTAATGCTTAGATCACCAAATCTCGGAGACAGTTTAATTGTTTTGATTTATAAAACCCTTAATACCTTTATATCCCTATGAATCGTACTAAAGATAAAACCGCTACCAAATATACACACCTTTAAATGAAATTACTTACTGTATAACGAACCAGTTTATAATTTTGCTAAAACAACATCAAAGCTTTACACTAAAAAGCAAGTACGACTCAAATATTGCCACACACTGTATACTCATGAATATTAATTCAAACACATACAAACATTAAATCGCGCGACTGATAACGCCTTGAAGACATGAGCTTTACGCTTTTACTATGTTTAGTGAATATGCTTTTAGTGTTAAAGCTCTTGAGGAGCTTTCGTGTTGACGAAATCAAAATAAGTTCTTTTTATGTTACGTAGGGCTGAGGTCAAATCCCACCACGTACCAATGTGTTTTCGAATTTCCGAAAATATATGTTTGTTGTCCAACGCTCTTACGGTTAAGGTAAACATCGTGAGGAGACCTGCGCACGCCTGCGAAGAGATTCAAAGGTTGTGTCGGCCAATCGCATTGGGCCCGCGTGGACGACTAAGGCTTATACACTATACGGCTCGGCTAAGGCTCTCGTACTCCTCGGTGGGGACATTTAATGAGCTGATAACTTTTATTATTGAGTACATGATTACATATTTAATTTATATGATGATCCATTTGTTGTAATGGTTGAGATATCGGCTGTAACACAAAGACTTCCGGGCTCGATGCGCGGACAGTACAAACATTTTGTGTGCATGAACATGTCTGTTTGTATTAGTCTGGGTGCATTGTGGTAAATATACTGAAATCAATGTCTGGATGTATTTACTAAAAAAGTGTGTTTGTCCGTTGTTAAGTACCCCTATTACAGACTAATACTTAGTTTTGGACTAAATGGCGCTTCGTAAATGACGGTGGATATATATTGATTATTTCAGTAAGCCGTTTGATTCTTCGCTTTTAGAATAACTTATTTTTCAATTAATTTACATTGAAAATACAATACCAACCAAAAACCAATCAAACCAATGCTTATTAACCATAACCACCTAAATACTTCAACCAATTACACAGACAGGTGCATTTTGATGCACGTCCCAGAGAAGCCACCCACCGCGCATGCGCAAACCGGATCATAGCTATGACGTTAAGTGGACACCGCATTAATGGGTTTAAATTGATTAAGAAAACGTGGACCAGGCGCAGTGACTGGTTGTATGTAATTATCATGGACAAATAACAGTTAATTTAAGTCATATTTACATACTGCCTTGATTGGTAGCGTAAATTTAATTTGCATACCTGATGGCTCTTTGATGTCGACTGTTGCCTTGCGATCTGGAAAATGCAGGTTCAAATCTCGCTACGTACCCATTCTCTTTCCAAATGTTTGAAGTTATATGTCCGTTTATCCAACGCTCTTACGGTAAAGGAAAACATCGTGAGGAAACCTGCGCACGCCTGCGAAGAGATTCAAAGGTTTTCGGTGAAGTCAAACTTTCCGCACTGCGCCCGCGTGGACGATTAAGGCCAATACACCCTTCACGGGTAAGCTGTTTCCCCACGATAGGGACGAATAATGGGCTCAGATAATCCTGAAGGAGCACAAATGCGTTTCTGATCTTTTTTAATGTCACAAAGTGCAGATTGACGGGTAGTTTTCGACTACCATCCTAAAATGGTAGCCAGGACCGACGTCATTTTCTCAATCGATGATCATCTTTCTTTTCATACAATTAGGCTATTTAGCCACAAAATGAATAAGAGTTTTATGATAATATAGTCTTCCTATAGGTTTGGACCCTTGGATCAACACCCATCAATATTAGACTTCTGGAACCTCTGATAGTGTAAATGTAGATGTTATCTTTTATTAGGTGTGAAGTTTCCTCATTTGCCATACCATGATAAACAAAATAGAGAGCGTCGGTGGCTCAATGGTGTGGACTGTCGCCTTCCTACCAGGAGGGCTGAGGTTCAAATCCCGACACGTAGGTATCAATGTGTTTTCGGATTTTTGAAAATATATGTACGTTATCCGACGCTCTTACGGTGAAGGAAAACATCGTGAGGAAACCTTTATGCACGCCTGCGAAGAGATTCGAAGGTTGTGTGTGAAGTCGTCCAATCCGCACTGGGCCCGCGTGGACGACTAAGGCCTAATCACTCTATACGGGTTGGCTCGTGCCCCTCGGTGGGGTCGTTTAATGAGCTGATGATGATGAAATACACACATAATTATACATAAAAAACACCATTAGTAAAAAACAGACATACGTTTGTTATGCACACAAATATTATTCCGCGAGGGTATAAATCCCGGAACCTTGGTTAGTATGAACCACAGTTATAAGTCAATAATGTTTTTATATTTATTTTACGTCGTTACACCAAGGGTTCGATCCACAGGTAGTACATTGTGTGCATGACATGTTTTCTATGTATAATATGTATGATGCGCTGTGTGAATGTCAGTGGATATTTATGTATTTGAATTAAGAACCTTAATAGAAACATTTTATATGTACAACGTAGCCTTAGAATTTGTTCAATCTTTTCAAGTTAGCAAAGTATCGAACTACAAGATTGCATTGAGATAACTGTAAGTTACCAAGGCCTGGTTGTCGGCGCGTTGAAACGGCTAAGCCTCGCTCCACGTGGATTTATGCCCCAAGTTTAGCGTGTTACCTCTGCTTATCGGTGACCGGGTAATCTATGCTATTGAAAGTTTTCCATCGTAGAATGGTTTCTATATCAAAAGGGAAGCTTGAAAATTTTATGGGAAATTTACTTGAAATATACTTTGACGCCTGAAAACTGATTACGCCTGAATAACAATTTTAAACTGATTATTTAAATGTACGATTTTAAGTTCCTTTTAAAACATGTTATTTTTTGTCAGGAAATCAGTTAATACAACGTGCAATAATATATCCTAACTAAAATCGTAACCAATTGGGAAATCCCACAATGCTATTTATACCAAACATGGGATTTCAAACCACTCCAAACCTCTATTTCAATTTTGATCTACTAGTATCTTGGTATTTTATGAAAACTGAACGCTTAAATCACAAAAAAAATATTATTTAAAATGCAACCCGCAAATTTCAAACTTCCAAAACCAAAGATGAAACTAAGTTTGAAACGTATACTGTTATAAAGAAGATTATTTTGAAACTATACTGAAAATTCAAATGCTTTGACCGGATTGATTTTCGTAGTCATTCCAACGTCGAAATTGACAAGGAATATTCCGATGAATTCCTGGAATCAGTGTTGCCACTCAATAGTAAACTATCGATAATATCGATATTATCAGAACTGTCGACAGTGCTGTCAATAATCAGAAGCAAAAGTACCGATACAATGGATAGCTCCATAAAAGTTAAAATTATAGTTACAGTAGCAGCTTTTTGATAGTATTCGAAACATCTTGTGAATTGACATCGATAGTATCAATAGTATTATTTCTGACTATAGCCAAAACTAATGATAAATAATAATAATAAATATCTACTGAAATTACACACACACACACACGCCATCTAGCCCCAAGTTAAGCGTGAAGCCTGTATTATGGGTACTAAATAACGTATAAACATATTTATACTTTTTTTTGTTAAAACATACATATTATACATAGGAAACACCCAGACCATTACAAACAGACTTGTTCATGCACACAAATGTTTGTACTGCCCGGGGATCGGACCCGGAACCCTTGGTGGAGCAGTCGACGTCTCAACCGCAACACTAAATGGGCCGTTAGTATTGATAATATCAAATAATTATCGTGGTCAACTATCGATACATCGGCAACACTGGCTGGAATGTAACAACGGAAATATAACGGGATCATCTCGAAAATAGATTTACAGTTTTGTGACGAAATATAGGAGAGGCTTCATATTGTCTGTACGTGATAATATTCAAAATAATGCATTGAATTGAATTGTGATCTTCAATTCAGGTTACATTGGCTTTGTAATGACTGCTGTTGGCCTCTTACGCTACTTTTCCTCGACGACGAATGCTTTAAGTTTCACGGTAGTTAAAATATGACTGTTTTACCATTTCATTTAAATGTCCAAATTCATGCCTTTAAATCGTCATAACTTTTTATTTGTTGTTGCAATACCGCAAGATGACTATTCCTTGTATATTTTATTGTATTCATATTCTATATAATTGTTAACTTGATATTGTATACTAACTGTCTAAATCAATATTTATGTAGATACGATGTTATGTTAGTGTTAAATTGCGACGCCCTTTCAGAGTCCATATGTCCACAACCCAATATTGTATGGTTCATATAAAATTAATTTTAAAATGCATCTGCTGAATTTACAACGTCTCCTGTAAAATCTTATATATATGTATGTATGTATGTATATGCATGTGTGTATATATAGCTTGCTGTCTTAATATTCATTATGTGTCCCAATGCTATTTTAGTATAAGTATATGTATATACAATAAATGTATGTAGTGTGTTTTTATATTATTATTCTTATGTGTATGTTGTGTTCGTTATTATATTTACATTTGCTGATTGAGTTTTGAGTGAGATATATACCCTATTTGTCTAATATGTATTATGTAAAGTGCGTGTATGTAGTAGTCTCTCTTTGAAGGTAGCCACGGAAGACCAGTGTCATGATGTCTTAATTAGACACCATGACACTGGTTTAGATTTAAGTTTTTATGTTTAAGGTAATATTGTGTACTGTCACAGAATACATATTTCTTTCTTTCTTAAAATCTAATGAAATACATATGTTATGCATTTCAAATAAATAACAAATATGATTTCTATTGAGAAAAAAAATTAGACCTTTCAAACAATGACAATTAATATAGAAGTTAGGTTTAAAATAATTTTATTTCTCATTCAAGACATAAATATCACTTACATGAGAATAGATTACACATTGTTTTATTTTCAAGGCGCCGCTTCGTGTCGGACGAATTACTATTTCACTTATGAAAAACTTCACCACTTCACATTAATGTTCTATGCTATGTTATTGTGTTTAATACATTTTTGAAAGGTTTGCTTTAAACGACTTCACACATTCGATGTTTTTCAATGATGAAGTAATCTGTTGAAGATCTGTGGTCCTCAAAAGTGAACATTCGTTTGCCATAATTAGTTCGTACTTTGGGTAGAACTAGAAAACTGGTACGTCGCATGAGCGTTTCGATACCCCTTCGTTATTAATATTGAGGTGTGGATGGTTTTATCAACACTTTGTACATAAGCATGCAAGTATGAAATACAAATAGTTGTTTTAAGTTCATAAGGCCTGTCCTCCTTATAAATTTTAGAAGTCGATGTAAGGTATCCATAGTGGAACAGTGCTTTAATATTTTATTTGGTGACTTGCAGTTCTGATAACTTTGTTTTCGAGGCACTGCCCCATATTTCTATTAGATTAAACCAAGTGAGACTTTATAAGTGAATTGTAGATGTCATATCTAGATTTCTCGGAATGCATCGAACAATAGTCGTAAGGAGCTCATTACGGAAGAAAGTTTTTTTTTAATGTGGTCAATGTGTATGTTCCATGTAAGGTGTGTGTCTATATGCAAGCCTAAGTATTTTGTCGTGTTTTTGCTGTAAAGGTATGTTATGTATTGTGGGTGGAGTATGTGCAGGAATTAATTTGTTTTTGCTTTATAAATAACGTAGCAGTCTTTGCTACGTTGATAGTTAATAGATTTTGTTGCAACCAAGTGTAAGAGTATTGAGAATCTTGCTGAGCGTGAAATAATATGTTTATTGACGATCCGAAATAAATAGGCAAGTATCGTCCGCTATAAAGGTCACGTGACCGTGTAATCCAATGTTGACAATATATTTATATAAATAGAGAATAACAAAGGGCCCAATATCGATCCTTGTGGGAACACCGAAGTGGATTGAAGTGCTTTGCTTTGGTGCTGATCATTTTTACAACTTGGTGACGATCTTTGAGGTAGGAATAAACATTTTAAGTGATTATCACTATACCTATGCTTTCGAGTTAACACTTCTTACAAAATAATAACAAGTGCAACATGCAAAAGAAAGTAACAAGCCATTTTGAATTTAGCGTATTTATATTTATTTGACTGAGATGTCGAACTGAGTACAAACATTGTTGTGCATGAACACTCTGTATTAGTCTGGGTTTTTCTATGTATAATATGTATGCATTTACAAAAAAAACGAATATTATGTTTAACCGTGTCTTATACCCTTGTTACAAGGCTCAATGCTTAGTTTGGGGCTAATGGCGCTGTGTGAATGTCTGTGGATATTTATTATTAAAAAAAAACGTGAGAAGCACTGGTTATAAGGTTGATTTAGATAATAATATGTAGAACCATTACAAACATTTCCAACTATAAATATAAGAAAGCTATTATATCAATTTCAGTTCTACGAATATAAATATAATAAATACTTTGTGGATTATCTTGACATTTTGCCAGTAGCTACGTAAGTAACAAGCAAGTTTCTTAGTCTCTTACTTTGACTAAAGAAATAAAGATCTAAATTTAGGCCGCCCGTCTACCGGGTGAAGACATAAGGCGGAATAGTTAGCGATATATTGCTTCGACCAAAACGTTAACTGCTGGACAAATCCCTATTTCATCATCAGCACATTAAACGTCCAAACTGAGAGGCACGAGGCTACCCATAAGGGGTGTATTGACGTCCGCGCGGGCCATGCGGATTGGCTGGTTTCATGCACAACTTTGAATCTCTTTATAGACGAAGCTTTATACTGTAAGCAAAATGTAATTATACCATGTGCGCAAAATGTGTTCTAATCTACATATATGAACGAAAATTTGGTTCCACTGCAAAACAGCGCCAAACTGTCTTGGCATTAGCTGAGTGGCCATTTGCCATTGGTAGCATTATTATTTTAATAACATTTTATAATTTTATTGCACCAAATAAATATAGTTCTTTCTATCTTTCTTTAAATGGGAGCGGTTATACAATTGGGCCTATACTCTAACCCCTAATCCAAACCTAAACCCCCTCTCCCTCGTTCCTTAATTTCGTTTGCCCAATTACTTTTAAAAAGTGAGCATGAACTTAAGGAACTTCAAGAATGACAGCGTGTAGTACACAATAAGAAAAGGTTATTTAATAACTTAGTTCTTAGCCTGTATGAAAATATTGATGGATGCGAATGAAGCTAGGGAAGTATGTCAGGACCGCACAAAGTGGCGTTCCTTTACCTCTGCCTACCTCTCTGGACCAAGCCGTAAGCTTATTTTAGTTTAGATCGCTCTTAACTCGCTTCGTTTCTATGGACAGTGAGGTTTTACATTAGCCAAAAGGCGAATACAGTTATTATAATTACGTAAATGCAGAGCAAAGCAGTGCCCGGGGCAGGCTACCTAAGCCTCTGATAAAGAATTTTTTCTATAAATAATTAGCTATTACTAGTCGACTTTGTTTATCGTGATATCTTTACAACAATAATGTTTTCATATCATATCATACCAGCTTTAGGCGTCTTCGAGAGATGTTTGGTACCAAACAGATAGATCGGTAATCATCATCATCATCAGCTCGTTAGGACGTCCCCACCGAGGGGCACGAGCCTACCTGTATAGGGTGATTAGGCCCTTAGTCGTCCACGGGGCCCAGTGCGAGTTGGACGACTTCACACACAACCTTCGAATCTCTTCGCAGGCGTGCATGAAGGTTTCCTCACGATGTTTTCCTTCACCGTAAGAGCGTCGGATAACGTACATATATTTTCGAAAATTCGAAAATAACATTGTACGTGTCGGATTGAACCTCAGCCCTCCGGTAGGAAGGCGACAGTCCACACCACTGAGCCACCGACACTCATGTAAGTCATGTAAGTAATCATCATCAGCCTTAATTGTCCCACTACGAGATAGGCCTCCCAAACAAGGGAGTTCAGCCGTTACCCACTATTCGGGCCCAATGCAGATAAGTGTGGTGTTAACAACCATCCTAATAAATATTTATTTATTATTTTTTGGAAGATTTACAATTTCAAAATACATTATATTAAAGTATAACGATATGATAAGAGTATAATACCAATTACAAATCTCCGGAAATAAGCAAGAATGAACTGCTAAACATGCCTGCCGAAGTGCGGAAGGACTTAAGATTATAAATTTTGGTCACCCATCTGACGTTGGACGATTGCAACAGTGGCTTGACTTATGCAATCGTCAACCGAGCCAAGTAGCCACTACGCCAGAGCGGCCATACTCTGACGTTATATTGTTGTAGCAAAATATGTTGCTGTAGTATTTTTCTAGTTAATTTTTTAATTTTAAGGGTGGTAAGTATGTAGGAAATTATGACTTAAAATATCGAAAGTAAATACCCAAGTGTGTCGGTGTCAATTTTGTAATGGGGTTCCCTTCGTAACAGTTAATCGACGCAATTTTCACACGTTTTACCGTTTCACAGCGCACATTTGCTACTTTTTAAAATCGTTCAGAAAGTTTTCTTTTTTTTATGTAGATTTTTTAATTACATTTTGCATGATTATATAGTTTATGATATTATCATTTATAACTTTTGTTAATTTTAAATATGTATTATATTCATAGCTTCATTCTTCGATATAATAAATTTACCGGCAGTGCCTGTAAGGCAACTTAAGTTGCCTACAACTAAGTTGCCTTACAGGCACTGCCTTACAGGCAACTTAAGTTGCCTTACAGGGACTACATGGTAAATTTATTATATCGAAGAATGAAGCTATGAAATATAATACTGATCGAATTTCACTTGTGAAGTTCGTTTGATCGTGATTATAACTTGGTTTAATTTGTTTATTTTATTCATAGTTATACTATATGTATGTGTAATTTCTAGTTTTAAAATAAAATAATTAATGTTCGAATGAACTGAAATCTATGAGTTTATTTTAGTTTTATTTATTTTAAATCAATGTAATAAGGATTAATATTCGAAATAAATTATATATTTGCGTCGATTGCTCATTGATGTGAACCGTTGCCTTCCGACCTAGAGGGTGCAAATTCAAATCCCGCCATGTACCGCTTAACGTGACTTTCACTATGCGTCACCCTGTAGGATTCGAACCCACATCCTTTCGGATCGACTAGCGATCTACAATGAACACTCAAACCACTTAACATACGAAAGCAGTCCACTTAAAATAAATCCTTATAAAAAAGTCGTGTTAATTACACTATGTTTTTGTATAGCTCAAGTATCAATCAATATTGGGGTGAAAATTGGTCTTGAGTTAGGTTACAACAAGGAGACACCAGCCTTTGGACGCCAGAAATCCAGACAAAAAATAAAATCTTTTGTTTCAAAGGGTTAATAATAAAATCAAACAAACGAACTCAGTATTTATCCCAATCCTGTGGACATGACACAAAACATAGTAAAAAAAAACCCAGATCAAATTTGTGATGAAAGTGTGCGCCCCAAGTTACTAATTCATTTACTTCACCTCGCAAAGTAAAAGTGATTGATGCCGATACAAGAACAGCGTCAGTCCAATCCGCGACGCGAGAGCACTCATCAAACGTTACGCGGGGAATCAATAATCCTGTCTCGGAGGAAAAAAGGTTAACCGCCATTGAAATTTGGACGGAGGGTTCTGTACACCTGTTCCTATTTTTGACATATCTAAAAAGGCTTTATAATATACCTTCATAAAAAAAAAATCAAAGTAACATTCACAAAGCGCCATCTAGCCCAAGTTAGGCGTGAAGCATGTGTTATGGGTACTAAATAACGGATAAACATACTTATATAATATTTTATTGTAAATACCTACATATTATACATAGAAAACACCCAGAGCAATACAAACGGACATGTTCATACACACACATGTTTGTACTGCCCGGGGATCGAACCCGAAACCCTTGGTGTTGCAGCCGACGTCTCAACCGCAACACGAAACGGTCGTCAGATTATATATATATATATATATTTATGTTTTCTGCATTCTTTCATTTATTCTACACGATTATAGTCTAAGGTATCAGGCACTGATTAGTTTTCAAATGTAGATTCAAAAATGCACGAAAAAAGTTACTTTCTCGTACGTCGTAGGTTCATTTTCCGTAAATGTTATGTGTAAAATCCATTGTTTTCCCAGAGCTAGTCTCAACAGGACTGGTTTCAATTAAATCATCCTCAAACTCAGAAATAAGGCGGTAAATCACAGCAAAAAGATGATAATGCAGTTGTTAGCGGTGACGGTGGACGCACCGTATATCACATAGATTTCGTTCAAGCATAAATTTGCGGGCGTTTCTCGTTTTGCTGCCATTCTCAAATGTTTTGCGGACGGTTCGTTACACTTAGACGTGATTGTTAAGAGCGCGGGGATGGTTTTCTAATGGCTTATTATATTTTGCGTTATGCACCTTAAAGGTGTTGAGCAGAATACAGGAAAGGTTAAGGATCGACTAACCGACATTCGACTGATTTAATAAATTCTTGTTTAGGCTTGTTAAAATTAACCTTACAACACTATGGAGTTACAGTATTATATTACGAATTGATGCACTTCTTTTGTAATTCTTTTACTTTTACTTTTTGTAAAGCATGAAGAGTACAAAAACGTTTGCCTGCAGGGCTCAAGAATTCACAAGTATCAAATATTCGCTTATATTTAAACCTAGCGTAAGACGGGTGTCTTATGCTGGTTGGATTTAAGACTATATGGTTGCTGGTCGAGACTATATGAGAAAAGCATAGGACTGAATTATCTAGCGCAGAATATGTTAAACAGTAGATTCTTTAGGTTGAAGAGTGAGATATGATTATGTTTTTGCATAAATACATTTTGATTGTCATTATAAAATTAAATTAAATGTGTTTAGGTCCCAAAACGCCTTTTGTTTTAAGACGCCTACTCAAAACTGTTTTCATGTGCAATAAATCTTTTACGCTTTTTCTATTTTTTTTTTACAATTACAAGCCAACATTCTGATAAGCGGAGACCTACGTCCAACAGTGGACTGCGATAGGTTGAAGAGAGATACCTACAAGAACAATGCAAAACAATGTCCCTAAAGTATATTTAAGTACTGCCCACTAAAAATAAATATCCGTGAGACTTAGGTGTTCACTTAGGTCTCATTTAGCATGTCTTAGGTGACCACCCTCTGGGGTTACGTTCTTAATTAGCCATCGCCTAGAGCTGACCATTCGGAAGTGAGATCCCCTATATCCAGCCAAGCATACTTGTTATGAAGCCAAGCGATTATAAGCTCTAGTTCTTAGGTATTAAAGTGGATAGTAACAGCAGTTGTATTGTTGTATTATGTATGCGGTTAGACGACGGATGACATTCACGGAGCGCATGTAATTTGAATGGCTCTCAATACGGTATTGCCCGACATTGTTGATGTTTCGGCTTACGGACGGTGCGGAAATCGTTCTGTGTTCGCCATAAAATGTACGGTAGAAAATGTTTTACGGCTATCGGTACGGGTTTGCTTTATTCCTACTGTTGAGTGTTCATTTGAAGTGTTTTCTCGTGAAAGATAGTAGGATGCAGATATTTTCATGTAATAAATGGTACAGTCTACTTACATGAAAGTGATAGGTGTGTGAAGTCGACTTACGCACTTGGCCCACGTAGACGACTAAGGCCTAGGGATGTAGAATGAGCTGATGATAATCAAGTGATAGACCTGATTGTGATACTCGTAGAGAAACTCGTTGTTATATAGGTATTGACGAAAGCCAATCTATACTAAGATATAAAGCTGAAGAGTTTGTTTGTTTGTTTGAACGCGCTAATCTCAGGAACTACTGGTTCGATTTGAATAATTCTTTCAGTGTTAGATAGCTTATTTATCGAGGAAGGCTATAGGCTATATATCATCACGCTACGAGTAATAGAAGCGGAGCAGTAATGAAAAATGTTTCAAAATCGGGGGTATTTTTTCATACTTGGAGCTTCCGCTGCATACGCTGCGTAAACGGTTAAAGTTACACAAAAGTCATGTATGAGAGTATTGTTCTCCTTTTAAAGGTCTACAAAAAAGTCCGCGACAGCATATGTCTATCTTTTAAGGTTAGCTCACTATAACATATTTTTTGCTAATAAAAATTCTGAAATTGAAATCCTATGTATAATGATAAATGAAAGTACCGTGTTATCCCGAATTTAATGCGAGCGAAGCCGCGGGCAAAAGCTAGTAACTATATAAATAAACTAATAATTCTACGTCAAATGAAAATAAAACAACTTTTGTTAAACTTTATTATGATTAAATATCTGGCATGGGATCCGATAATCGCAAAAGGTTATGTGAAGTGTAAAAGATTGCAATATCTCAACCTCAAAATTATGACTTGCAAAAATCTTTACGAGACGTTTTCGAATCGTCAAATGAAAAAAAAATCATACTAGTTTGAATCTACAACTAACCGGAGAATTCATTCTACTGAGAGGTCTCTCACAATACACTGGTGGAGAACTATAACCAGCAGACGACTGTCACATGACGACGCGAAAGTGTACGTCTAATAGGTAAACTCGTTTCCTGACTCGTCAAGCATAAGCTACAGACATCTCAATGTTTCAAATTCCAAACAATGTGCCAACTAAATTACCATAATAACGTGTCAAAATAACGCATGATAAATTGAGTCAACGTGAGCTTAATCTAATAATAACATCATTCGAACAACATACAACATTTAACAATATACGACAAACTCTCGCGTAAATTTGCTTATATCAATTTACTTTGCGATGCTATGGGGAGCGTTATTTTTCGGCTAGTGTGGTCAAAGCAAAACACTTTAGTGGTTTTAGTAACATTTTAAAATATTGCCAAGAGTATGTGAAAAAAAAATACTTCGGAATATGTTAGAGAGTTCATAGTAAAGCTAATTCGGTATTCTCCACCATTCGCAATAAAATACCAAACCTTATTTTCATAAAAGTGCACTTTATTTTACATGTCATTTCATTGATCACTTTTTTTTTATTTGCAATATTGTATTTTTAAATACACTGAAACCAATAAATATTAGGTCAATTGATGTTAGTGAGCAATGACGTCACGTTTCAATAATCTCGTACAAAATATATGGAAATATAAGAAACGTTCCTTTTTGACAGGTCATAAAAAGTGCGTCAACGATTAGTGGTGTCAAATACCCAATTAAGAAAGATATTTTACGGGTGCTCCCTAAAAATCTTTTTTGAAAGAATTTTAGTCATTTTGCTATTTGTTTTGGATGCAAGTCAGCAACAATGGATGTTCTATTTTGTTAATTAATGAAACAAGCTCTTATACAGACAGCCTACGATATAGCAAGTAATATTCGTCATTATTTTTCATCAAAACACCCAGAGCAATACAAATAGACACACTTGGAATAAACTCTTTACAATTACACCATAAGGCGTCATGTTAAGTGATTGTGCAATTTTTGCAAGCTACCCAGGAGGTAGTAGACTCGATTTTGAGTCGTCTGGACAGTGACAGATCTCAAAAAAGAGAAACGCCTTTTGTGTTTCAGAATGAGGACTCTCGGGTGACGGGTGCAGAGCAGTGTGGACGAAAAATAAAGACTCCTTAATTTCCCTTAACATGTATTAATCTGGCATGGTCTGACGTGATACCGTGGCCGTTGAAAAGGGAATAAAAATAAATTAATGAAAAAAAAAAAAAAACAAAAAAACTGATACCCGATAAAATGCTGATAATAAAATTTAATTTAAGATATGTTTTCTTGTTTCAAGTTTTGGGAATCTCGTAAATTTTATATGCACAGAAAAATATTTAAAAATTCAAGAAAGCCTGAAGTTTATTTATTTATTGAGGACAGTTTACAAGACATACTCTTATTACATTGACAATATACATACGTAAGCGATACAAACAAGTTGTGATGCCTTAATTACAAACTGCCACGACAAGCACAGCTGACATGGAAGCAGTTTAGCAAATTAAAGATAAACAGAATTTAATGTTAACAACATACTTAAAATACTAACCTAGAGTATAGGTTACAAGTGAGTACAATTTATTTTATTATATTAATTACTAGCTTTAGCGTGCGCCTTCGTCCGCGTGGAATAGTTACTTTGGCCTAACGCTCTCTTTCCCCCCGCTACTTCGTTTATATAGGTGAGTTAAAACTGCGAATTCTCATAAGATATTCATTTCAATTGAATGATGTAAAGAGCAATTTTGTTGAAAATGAAAAACTTTTTATAAATTTATTTAGATAAGGATTGATATCATATTTATAAAAATAGCTTCACAAAATGATGCAATATTTTAGAAAATTTTTTTAGCAAAAAATATTTTATAGTGAGCTAACCTTAAACGATAGAAATATGCTGTCGCGGACTTTTTTGTAGACCTTTAAAAGGGTAACAATACTCTCATACATGACTTTTGCAAAACTTTAACTGTTTACGCAGCGTACGCAGCGGAATCTCCAAGAAAGAAATTTTCCCCCGGATTTTGAAACATTCTTCATTGCTGCTCCGCTTCTATTGCTTGTAGCGTGATGATATATATATATATCCTATAGCTTTCCTCGATAAATGAACTATCCAACACTGAAAGAATTTTTCAAATCAGACCAGTAGTTCCTGAGATTAGCGCGTTCAAACACAAAGAAACAAACTCTTCAGCTTTATAATATAGTATAGATTAAGCATTTTCCTTGCCCCGTTTTATTATTAATTCTACTCAATGCGTAGAGTATACAAACATAATTAACATTTCATCTCAGAGCTTTGAAGTATTGCAATATTGGAGATTAATATTGATGAAATCAAAATTAAATTTCATTTGCTCATTTAAAATGTAAATATAATAAACATCCTCATACAAATACATAAGGCCATTTAGTAACTAGACTGAACTGAGTGTTGAATATCACGTAGCTTTATATTAATTTGTTCTGTTCCTTAATAAATGATTCAGCCACCCATGGACACTCGAATATTTTAAGAAGCAATGGACATTGTCGAACTTTCGAAAAAATATAAACCCAAAAAAATAAAACGTAAAACCCGACTGCTAAAGATATCCACTGAAAATGAAAAATTATGCCCATCCGTCAGTTGAGATAAATTTTTATTTTAATGAATACATTATTTTATTTCATAAATATAACCAGTGTCAACGTATATGTCAAGCAGCTCGGACATTTTTGGTTGACATTTCTTCTAGTTAGTTCATTATTTCTTCTAA
Organism: Leucinodes orbonalis; assembly: GCA_019425675.1. NCBI lineage: Eukaryota > Metazoa > Arthropoda > Insecta > Lepidoptera > Crambidae > Leucinodes > Leucinodes orbonalis. Next base: position 30,655 of record PQWD01001283.1, read on the forward strand.
GGTTCGGTGGAACGAATTCAGTAAGCGCGGGGGCCGTATCTCTGGGCGGTGATAACACTATATCTAGGGTTTTATTCCTTTGCCAGGACTCAGGGCTGCTTGCACCATCGCGATATACGATGCGCTTCCCTTTTACTTCCTGAAGGGGTACACTCGACAGTGAAAAAATACCCGTGTTTCTGTATTTGCCGGAAAAACTGATCATTGTTTGATGAGTTCTTCTTGTTTTTTTAACCGGCCTATAATATCCCACTGCAAAGCAGGGGCTTTTGTACTTAGCATAGCTATGAAAATATGGTTTTAACCCACTAGGCAGGCCCATGCAAATTCTTGATTGTTAATTACTCTCATGAGCTTATTATATATCCCCATCGCGGGGCACGGGCTTAGGCCCGTAGCCTTGGTGTTCGAAGGCCTATACACTCTTAACCAATAGTCGGAAATGGTGTATAGGCCTTACTCGTCCACGCATGACCAGTGCGATCTGCCGACTTCACGCACAACCTTTTAATCTGTTCGCAGGCGTGCGCAGGTTTCCTCACGATGTTTTGCCTTCACCGTAAGAGCGTCGGCTAAATATACTTATAATTTGGAAAATTCGAAAAAAATTGTCTAAATTTATTATTCCGGTACAACTTTCATGTTAATAGTTAAAAATGGTAATTATATAGTACAAAAAAGGCGTAACCAATTATAATTCTACCATAAAACAGAACGACTGAGTGCAAAAAAATACTATTGATACATAATTTACTCATACTAGGTGGTAAATCAATAGGGAGTCGTCTAGGTAGGTACCACCGCAGTGCCAGATATGAAAGAAGAAACAAAGAAAGAAAATACATTTATTATATCTAAAAATCGTATGCCTCACATGAGACAAAACAACATAACAACACACAATTTAATTATACACGATAGATCATTGATATCGTCCCGTGAAATACCAGTGTTTTGCACTTGCGTGTTTCACAATGACGGCACTGTAGCTAGTCATGGTACCAGGTATAAGAGACCTAACATCTGTTGTGTCGGGTGTCGGGCGCAGTGCAGCATTGACGGAGAATAATATCTGTCTATCAGTTGTTGGTCTGGAGGGATATCTGGCGCAAAATTATGGAGACCTATGTCCAACAGTGGAAACTTGTTGGTCTTATCAAATGCTGCTCTGTCATGGTCAGGCGAATCACTTACTATCCACCGACCTCCTGACCGTACCAACACTTTGTTACATAAAAAAAAACAATTACGATACTATAGGACTACTAATAGGTAGTACCTTTTAAAATTTGCTGAATTTGTGTTATGTGTTGTGTTAAGTATATTCTAGTTTTTAAATACAAAGCACCATCAAAAGTTACAATGCAAACTGCAGTGGTGGAGTGTACAAATATAAACAAATGCACATTCATCCGCCATAAATCGGGCAATATAGACGTGCGTGCCCGGTACGCTATAATAAATAAGTTTTATGTGGACAGGGTTTGTTCTGTTGTGAACCGGTTCCGAAAATCAAATCGGACTCGATAATTCAGTGGCTAGGTTTTATTGAACAAATATTTTCTGAAATTCGCACTGCGCCATCTAGTCCCAAACTAAGAATTTAGTTTGTAATATTGGTACTGAACAACGGATAAACATCCTTTTTTTTTGTAAATACATAGAAAACATCCAGGCCGATACAAAGAGATATGTTCAATTCATGCACACAAATATTTGTACTGCCCTGGAATCGAACCGAGAACCCTTGTTGTACTAATTTTTTTTTGTATAATTCGTTACTTTGATTTTAATTTTTGTAGCTATAAGTATAAGTTACGTTTCAAATCACGAGGTGTTTACCTGTCATAGCTTGATGCACTCTGTTTTTGCCTTTAAGTATTGTTTTTTGGATCTGTATGTGTTGTCAAGTGTTGTAGACCTAAAAAAAAAAAAAAAAACAAAAAAAAAAAAAAAAGAGCCACAACTCTCAACCAATTACACCACATGGGTAGTCGTGAAAGCTAGTAGGCTCAAATCCTTATAGTACACATCATCATTATCAGCCTAAAGTGGTCCACTGCAGGGCACAGGCCTGTCTTGCACATCACTTTTATTGAGGTAGCTAACGTAAGAAAGAAAGAAGAAAGAAAAAATCTTTATTCAATAAATCTGTTACAGATACTTTTGAATCGTCAATTGTTATTATTATCATATTTTTTTGTGACTCTACCCGGTTCGGAATAAGTAGGATCTTCGAGAAGAGCCGGCAAGAACTCGAGTTACTCTTTTAATCTTGTTATATCAGTTGGTTACAGTTTTGTCATTTACCTACACATAGATTTACAATAATTTATTACAAAGATTTTGTAACTGGAACACTAAGTGCAAGACCACACTCTTTATCCGAGTAAATTACTTACTTAATTTACGTCAAATTTTTTTCTTATCCAGATAATAATGAGATAAGTATTGACTATTTCATCCAAACCACTTTTGTAGAAAGGCCAACACGCAAGCACACATAATACACGAGTAGTTACACAAATACACATAAACATACAAACTTTGGCACTTAAATGTTAGGGCAATGATATTAATAAAAATATTAAAGTTAACAACTAACAATTACTTTATAAAGCAAATAATGTCAAGTATTTCGAAACCCTCGCACATAAAACTCACAATAATAATTGCCGGTGCACCCAGCCGCATATATAACACTGAATAAAGCGCACTAAAATGTATAATAACCGCAATTTTCCACAATCTATTGTTTCTAGTGCATAAATCACGTCGCCGTCTCAAATTACAGAGCGACTCGCATATGCCAAAGTGCTTTGAGACAACCCTTAATAGTAGGTCAGAGTACAAATGATGTAGGGATGTCACAAACACAAATTGGCTTTGTTTTTAAATCCAGTATTCTAAGTTGATCAAAATAAATAAGATTCAAACCAAGTTTAATAAAAATTTAGAGAGTTAAGTACTTTTAATCGAGTATTTTAATATAAATAGAGGTTTTGCGGCTTGGCAAGCGTAGCCTAGGACGCCATCCGGCCCGATGGACAGAAGACTTGCGAAAGGTCGCTGAGTGGAGGCTGGATGTGAAATGCGGATGACCGGGATATCCAGCGCAAAATGGAGAAGATCTATGTCCAGCAGTGGACACTGTAATAGGTTAAAGAGAGGGAGAGGATGCAAACCTAGTTTTGGCGTTCTTGAATAATCATCAGATTTGAATGTTTTCTCATTTCAATTTCATTTTTTTAAATTTATTTATTAGGACAACCAACAAGATAAACACTGGTACATAGAACAATAAATTAGAGACAAACTTAAAGCTAAGTGTCACTTAGGTTGCCACGGCATGCAATGCGGACTATAGTATTAAAATTAAACAATTTCAATAATGTATTAATATAAAAAAAGGGTTGAAATACAATTAGTAAATTCAGCAAATAAATCAAATACACTGAATGAATATATTAATGTTTTTTTTGAATTTATAAAAAAAAGATCTCTTTTTTGACGACCTGGTGTATATCTATATAATCTTAATTAAATATTATCTCGTTGAGATGTCGTTATTGCACCAAGGGTTTCGAATTCGATTGCCGGGCAGTACAAACATTTGTGTGCATGAACATGTACATTTTTACATATTGATATGCATGAGGAGAAATGGTTATTTCAATATTACACAGGCACACATATATTATTTATATGTAATAGTTGTCAGGTGAAGGCAACCCTACACAACGGTAGCTCCAGGCTTTACGTCCGAACCTCCTCAGCTGGCAGGGTCATCGCACCGCTCAGTGCGGTCAGAACAAATTTAACTTTTTAGCACAAACCGGCTCGACGGCGGAAAATTGGCTCGGCTACGTAATATCGTTGTCAACCCTAATTATGGAACAAGATGGCCGAATCTACGATTTGCTGGGTCAGCGGAGTGTACGATTTTCAAGTGCTGTAGGTAAATTTGGAATTGTTTACCGTTGTAGACAATTTGGTGACACAAGATCCTTATCGTTGAGAAGTTAGCAGTACTAAGAGTTCTTCATTTGTGTGTAGGAGGAGGTAAGTCTTTTTGTATTGGTTTAAATAGGTATAGGTTTTTTTATGTTATAGCGGGCAAACGAGCAGACGACTCATCTGATGGTAAATGACGCCGTCGCCCATCTACACTTGCAATGCCAGAGGGCAAAGAAATGCGTTGCCGGCCTTTTAAGTGGGAATACGCTCTCTTCTTGAAGGAAGCCAGGTCGTATCGCTCAGGGAATAAGTCAGATGGTAGCTGATTCCACAGTTTTGTCGTCCGAGGCAAGAAATTACGACAAAAACGTACTGTCGAGGACTTCCATTCATCTAGGTGGTGAGGATGAAATTTCGAGATTTGTCTCGAAGTACGGTGGTGGAATGGTGCTACAAACACTTAAATCAATATGCCTACTCCACACAAACTTGTTAGTGAATTATTCAAAGCCTTCAAATGTATCCTTCGACATTATGTGGTTTGACTATTGTAGACAATGTCATGTATAGCAAAAATTCCATTCGTATGAAAGAGTGCAACTCGTAAAATTAACATTGTATCTCGAATACCGCGACTCACACATGGCACCAACCAATGCAAGGATTTGCAATAATTTGTAATTGTAATTGTGACTTGACGACGCATAAAAGTTTATAGCCGTTGTCACTTGCTGCACTTTATGATTTGAGTGATGTGTGCTTGTCGATTTTAGCATACTATTTTAATGTCGATAAGTTTTGCTTCAATTACCAAGCGATGTTTTTGGTGTTACTGCAAAATATATATATATTGAAACAATTTGATTGTATAGGTTCATTTCATAAAACACATAGGTAACGATGAAAATGCCTTAAAGAATGATAAAGTGGGACATCAAGGGCTTAAAATGTTCCTAGAAATGTGTAGTTGAGAGAAACCTGTCTGAGCATAATTCCTTCCTCTTTTCGCTTAACACACAAGTACTCAACTATATTTAACTAGCCCCAACGAGTCATTTTTAGGAGTGGACAACGCGCTAAATTACACTTGCGAAAACACATATACGTCGATGCAATCCCAAAAGAATTAATAAAAAATTGCATATGCATTAGCGTCAGCTTCCGAAACTAAGCATCCAGTTTCATCACACAAATGTTTGTAATAGCCGACATCACAACCATCATACGACAAGGGTCGTCAATAAATGCTAAGCTAACATTTAATTACTTTGTAGACGCTTTAGCAACTTACAAACTTGAAAAATATATTTTCTTTTACCTAGTGTACTACGAGTACCAACTGCTTTATGCCTTGTCTTCGACTCTTATAATTTATAAATTATTGAAAAAAATATCGAGTACTAGACATACATCACTAAAAGATATGAGCTAAAATACGTACTCTTATGTTACTAGGTAACTGCTTCGCAATGAATTATTTATTTGCCAATTGAGAGACGAAAATTCATTACGAACAATGCTTTGTCCGAGGAACAATAAAATTGGTCTTGGTGAGAAATTTTAAATCTTCTAGCAAAGGGTCTCGGGTATTTTTAGACTGGCAACACTTACTTTTATGTTAGACTGGGGATGACCCGCGCACAAAGTTGTCGATGTTACTGACTTCTTAAAAAGTTTTTATTATAAACGAAACCTTATTTTTGAATTCTTAGCTAACAATCAAAGATAATAAATTGAATATATGTGTTTTTTAATAATAGTGTGTAATAGTTTTTATAAACATTACTAGATATCCCGTAAACAGCTGTCACCACTGTTGTGGTGTACGCAGTGTTTTTTTTGTTCTACTGCAAACCAGCGTCATGACAAAATTGACTTTGCATAAGCTGAATCGTAACGATTGTTGTAGCATTTAATATAACATATATTATTACATGTACGAATTGCAATTTTACACCAAATAATTATTTTTCTGTCTTCCTTTCAAATTAATACATGGGCTTGTTGCAATTGGGTGTTAAATTTATATTGTTTTTTTTGTCTGAGGTAGATTAGGAGATTTATTTACTGTTGTTATATTTTAGCTACCGAACTAAGAACATCTTTTAGTTAAAACTAGGTGGCAAAAAGCTGTCATAGTTAAGAGTAACTATGACAGCTTTTTGCCACCTAAATAGAGATTTAGACAATGTAGTGTGTAGTTATTAATTTTTTACTACTACTTAAGGTTTTTTAATTCTCACGCATTTGCATATTTATAATTAAAAAATAAAATCTATGTTTCTTCAAATATATTTATTAAAATATAATAATAAAGATGTACGAAATTTACTCAGTGCTACTCCATTGTTCTGTAATTAGCAGAAGCTAAATAACTTAATTTAATAATAGGATGGGTGTCACTCTGAGTGATGAAAATAAAGCACTAATAAAAGTGATATAGGTTCATACATATCAGTAAGCTGAAGTGGCAGTGGGCTGGTCACGTATGTCGCAGAACCGATGGCCGTTGGAGCAGACGAGTGCTGGAGTGGAGACCGCGACTTGGCAAGCGTAGCGTAGGACGCCCTCCGGCCCGATGGACCGACGACTTGCGGAAGGTCGCTGGTGGGAGCTGGATGAGAAAAGCGGAGGACCGGGATATCTGGCGCAAAATGGGGGAGACCTATGTCCAGCAGTGGACTGCGATAGGTTGAAGAGAGAGAGGTACATATTGAAACCAAATTTAATGAATTTTTGTACACCTTTAATTATTGTGTAGTGATTGTTGGACTTTCAAGACAAATTGAATAAAGAAAGTTCAATTCCAAATGGAATAATTCCACTCCAACGATATTATCTCCAATGTTGGGCTTTGCGTTAGTTTGCGAGTTTTGCAAGACCCTTCTTTCGCTCTCATCACGGTTAGTTACGCGCCTTAAGGGAGGCAAAGTCTAGTTAGAAATTACACTCAACTATATACCTTATCATAGTGGAATAAGGTTGAAACATACCTCTACATTTCCACGGTAACTTATGAAAAGAGTCTCTTTGATCGTTGCATTTGACATCTGAGAGGAGTCACGGAGTTGATTTTTAGTTTAAAAATCACGTGCTTGTTGTTAAAATTTTGGAATGTGAAAATTTGAGATGAAATGTCATAAAATGTTTTATAAAAGGAAGCAAATTTCACTTAGGGAGGTTATAAATCCTACGTGTTTGGGCAAGCAACACACGATATAAGGTTGGCCATCGTTCGAGCTGCCCTATAAAAACGAGATTATCCAAAATTCCTAATCTTTTCGAGTGGTCTCGGGTTACGGCCCAATCACCCCATAGCTATGCTAAAAGCCTAAAGTGGGTACACCTAAAAGCCTTTAGGCATATACCTACGTATGAGATTTCATCATCATCGGCTCATATTATGTACTCAGCGAGGGGCACGAGCCTACCCGTAAAGGGTGTATTATAGGCCTCAGTAGTCCACGCGGGCCCAGTGCAGATTGGCCGACTTCACACACAATCTTTCAATTTCTTCGTCAGATAAATGTACATATGTATATGTAATTCCAAAAATTCTAAAATACATTGATACGTGGCGAGATTTCAACCTGCACCCTCCAGATTGGAAGGCAACAGTCCACACCAATGAACCACCGACGATCATTGTTGTTGACTGTTGCCTTTATAATGATTAAGATGAGATAAAAATATTTACATATTTTCAAAAATGAAAATATTTTTTTGTGCTTTGCTTGGGTACCTGATTTCAATGCTTTTTAGGGTTCCGTAGCCAAATGGCAAAAAACAGAACCCTTATAGATTCGTCAAGTCTGTCTGTCTATCTGTCCGTCCGAATAACACAACCCCTTTTTTCTCCGAAACTATAACCACTACACTATTCAAACTTTGTACGTATATGTATTCTGTAAACCGCTATTAGGTTTTAATTAGAAACTTAAAAAAAAAATATTTCGGGGCTCCTTAGATATTAAAAAATGGTGTTGAGGGTTCCAGTATCTTGTTAAAAATTGTGTCCCCCCCCCCCTCTTATTTCTAAACTATGGGGTTGATAAAATAAAAAATATATATAATTTAGACGAAATTTAGTTTGAACGATTTCTGGAGTGTAGTTTTTTTTATATGTCATAAACGGTGAACGACTACTTTTTCTTATTAAAGCTTTAGTAGGTGCCTAAATAAATAAAAATAATTTTATTTTATGTTACTTGCTGCTGCGGAACCCTCCACGTGCGAGTCCGACTCGCGCTTGGCCAATTTTTTAGTTCATTAGTGCTTTTTGTAAGCCGAATTTTATTTGAATAAATACATTTTACTAAGTATATCGTACTCAATTGCAAACTATTCTGACCACAGCTTCGGAGCTAACTTGGGATAACATAGAATTGCTTCTTAAACATATGAGGCTTTTGTTTTCCTTCACAAAATGCGATCGTCATAATGGGCGCAATCTCGCAAAAATAAATAGCTCGCATTATGCTGCCCACGAAAAAGTGCATTAGTACTGAGTGCTAAAGTATTTGGTATATAAGACTTAACCAAATGGGATGTAAGTGCCCACTTAGCGATCGTGCGATCGTTCAGTTTCATTTTCTTGTATTCAGTTAGGAAATTTATATGGATTTGTGTGTGGTTATCTCTAATCTAGAGCGTCGGTGGATCATTGGTGTGGACTGTTGCCTTCTGCTCTGGATGGTGTAGGTTCAAATTCCGCCACGTAACATTGTGTTTTCAACTTTTCGAAAGTTATATGTACGTTTATCAGATTCTCTTACGGTGAAGGAAAATATGGTGAGGGTACCTGCGCTCGCTTGCCAAGAAATTCAAAGGTTCAAATTCAAGAGGTTGTGCAATACACACTGGGCCCGCGTGGACGACATAATTTAGGGATAGGCTCGTGCCCTTCGGCGGAGACTTATAATGAGTTGATGATAGAAATACACTTAATTACATTTTATCCTGAGAAGTTGATAAATACAAATATTAAATATTGGTAAAAATAAATGTTGTGCAAAAAAGAAAATATGTAAATGTAAATTTTTTGCAAGGTACACACCTTGTATAAAAATAAACGTCCTATTTGTATAATATCAATATCAACATTGCACACGTGCGAAGCCGGGGCGGTTCACTTGTATTTATTGTTTCGTGTGAATTTCCGTGTCACCCAAATGCATTGTCAACACAAAAATGCTAATTGTGTCTATAAGGCAAATGAACTTTACATTTCTTCACACAATGTGTTCAAACGCTAAGCACTTCTAAAGCGTAACCTCAATGAGTTAAACCAAACAAGACCTTCTAAGAATTTATAGTCGTGATCAGGCTTGGAGAGCATAGCAAACAGTCAGACATCAAATAAAAACATAGTTTTTATTATCTAGTGGCAAAGTCCAGTGACCAGACTTAAGTAATGAGAATAAACATTTTTGTACTACTTCGAAGGTAAAACATTTTTGATACCTATAAGATTTATAAAAAGTTATTAAACTATTAATTTATTTGTGCTATATTTTTGTACATATATATTTCACTATTCGGTAAATTTTTAGTGTCAATTTTCACTTAATTAAAATAATAAAATAACCCAGCTTATTTTTTTATGTATTTTTCAATATCATTCATGTTAGGTAATGTCATGCGATATTAATTCACATGAACTTGTTAATTTCTTCTAAAATAACCGAAATAATAAGCGGTCTCACATATGAACCTCCAACCATCTAATGTAGAGCCTTTGCAGACTTGTTAAAAACAAATACAAGTTCAGTAGTTAACGAAGAAATGATCTTTATTTATTCTTATAAGGTGTTATAATTTCACTAATGGAGCGTCGGTGGCTCAATTGTGTGGACTGTCGTGTCGTGTTTTCGATGATGATGTACGTTATCCGATGCTCTTACGGTGAAGGAAACCTTCATGCACGCCTGCGAAGAGATTCAAAGGTTGTGTGTGAAGTCTTACAATCCGCACTGGGCCTGCGCGGACGACTAAGGCCTAAGCACCCTATACGGGTAGGCTCGTGCCCCTCGGTGGGGACGTTTAATAAGCTGATGATGATGATGATGATAATTTCACTAGGTGGTAGACTAGGCCAGTACTGAGTCGTCAAGGTAGGTACCACCGCAGTGCTGGATATCATCCCGTGAAATAGAAGTGTTTTGAACTTCTGTGTTTCGGCATGAGGGCACTGTAGGTGGTAAAACTATCGGGTATAAGAGAACTAACATCTTTTGTCTCGGGTGACGGGCGCTGAGCGGCATTTTTGGAGAATCAGGTCGTGATCAGGCGCATCATTTACAATCAGGTGAGCGGCTTGACCGTCCTGTAAACTTTATTATATAAAAAACTAATATTTATCGGCCAAAAATGCACAAAATCAATTTGGGAACACAACTCTGTAACCAATATTATCGTCATCAGCTCAATAAATGTCCCCACCGACACAGACATACGAGCTTACCTGTACAGCGTGTATACCCGTACAGGGTATACACCCTGTACAGGTAAGCTCGTAGTAGGCCTTAGTCGTCCCAGTGCGGATTGGCCGACAACCAATATTTTAAAATTGGAAAACGTGAGTTTCTCGCCGGTTCTTGTCGAAGATTCTACTGTATCCGAAGCGGTGATAGAGTCATAAAAGAAATACAAATAATAATTTTGTCAAAAGTTGTATGTACAAGATTTATTTGAATAAAAATTATTTGGGGATTAGTTTAGAGTTTAAACCTCTTGCGGTAGTAATAAGCTGTCATCATAATTAGCCTATTACATCCCACTACAGAGACAGGCCGTCCATAGAATGGCCATGGGAAGTTTGGTTCGTAACCCAACACGCGTATCCAGTGGGTATTGGTGAGTACACTAATTTGACATAAGTAACTAATCCCAGTGCTTACACCGTAACTGTAAAAGTTCAAATAAAAGCTTTCAAAAAACGTCCCCCGGCGGCCATTTATAATCACAACGTTAAAATATCACGCTCGTGTTAGCTTAACGCATTTCACCTAACTCCACAAATACCAATTAACATAATAAATTAACTCGTACGCCCCTAGTTCCGCATACAGAACAGGGTGGCGCATATTTGTCGGCCTCCCACTACGGGTTCCGTACGTCATATCAAATAGATTTAATTGGATATGGCGAAAGTTGTATTGGAATCCCAATGAATGGAGGTAAGTGGGAGAATGATATAAATTAGTGTTATACCGTTGAATCGGGAATCCATGTAGATGTTACTGATGATTATCATCATCATCTGTCTATAAACAATAAACAATTTTTTTTGCATCTAGTTAGATGCAAAATTCCAAAAAAAATATCAACCCAAACTGTCCGAGACATTAAAATTTTGACCTTAAGGCGTGATTAAAATCAAAAACACGAGCATACTACGAGTACTATGTCACTATGACATGTAGCGAGCAACGTGATTATGAAAGAAAATTCTGCCCAACTGACGATGGGCAGAGCTTTGCCGCGCACACTTTTTGTGTGAGGTTGTGGATTTTTTTTTTTTTTTTTTTTTTATTTATTTATTTAGAAAACAAACGGTCATACATTTTTATTACTTTCTACATATATTGTTTTTACAAACAGACCTATAGTTTCCTTCATTAATCAAGTTACATATAATTAATTTGAGCTTAGCTCCGAATTAGTATTAGTGTAATGTTACTTGTACAATGTTAATTATTAGGTATAATGAGGTTTAATTGGTCATTCGGTAAATTTATAATCCGTTATTTAGACAGGAATACAAAAATGAACAGATTGCAGGACAAGCCAAAATCAGGAATCAAAGGCTTTTTTATCAAGTGTATTGTACAGCAAAATATATCAATATCTGACAGTTTACTACAATCATTGTATAGTCTGCAGGCACGCTTTATAAATATTATTACAATAAGACGTTTACATTTGGGGATATAAAACAGATCTTTACTACGACAGTGACGCTCATGTCCACGGGGTACTCTGAGAAATACATTATGCAGAAGTGTAGGGGCCTCTAAGAGGTTAAAGTAGATAGTAGTTAAAGTGGTAGTTAAATTTAGATAGTTTATTGTTTATTTACACGAAAAAAATCCTATCAAGCTAAAACCATTGATCTCAATATATTGTAGCAAACCGTTCAGTAAATGTCCACACGGAACCCCAAAAAGAAATGTCAAGTCGCTTGTGAATAAATTAGAACGGACTATGATAAATTAGTTATTAGAAGCACCAGTAATGTGTTAAGACTTGAAAAAACACGCTCGAGCTACAGAATATATTACAGTCGACAGCTCGGCTGACTTACTCCGTGCAATGTTTTGTTTGCTTTATTTAGAAGCAGTAATAAATTATTTACAAGAACGTTCCATCGAAGTATATGTTGTGCTAAAAGTTTGAATTGATACATTTTTTATGTAATTGTACTTACTTCTCATGCCTGTCTTTCTCTTTATCATTCTATCGCAGTCTACTGCAAGACAATCTGTCATCCTATTTGTACCATACATATGAATATATATTAGAGCGTCGGTGGCTCAGTGGTGTGGACTGTCGCCTTCCTACCGGGAGGGCTGAGGTTCAAATCCCGACACGTACCAATGTATTTTCGAATTTTCGAAAAATATATGTACGTTATCCGACGCTCTTACGGTGAAGGAAAACATCGTGAGGAAACCTTCATGCACGCCTGAAGAAGATTCGAGGTGTGTGAAGTCGTCCAATCCGCACTGGGCCCGCGTGGTCGACTAAGGCCTAATCACCCTATACGGGTAGGCTCGTGCCCCTCGGTGGGGACGTTTAATGAGCTGATGATGATGATGATGATGATATGAATATATATATGAATATATACATATGAATATATATGTATGTATGGTACAAAGCATCCACCAGGTACCTTTTAGAAGTCGTCGGTCCATCGATCTGGGCGTTTTGCGCTACGCTTGCCAAGACGCAGTCTCCACTCCAGAACTCGTCCTGCTCCAACGGCCATCGGTTCTGCGACATACGTATCCAGCCTACTGCCACTTCAACTTGTTGATCCGGCGGGCTGACAAGTGTTTTAAGTTCTCTTTCAGAATAATCATTTCTGATCTTATTCCTAAGAGAGATCCCAAGCATAGCTCGCTCCATTGCGCGTTGAGTGACTTTGAACTTAAGATAATCTATCTCCCCCATTTCGTTCCAGCCATCCTTATCCAGACTCCACCAGCGACCTTTCGCAAGTCGTCGGTTCATTAGGGCGGAGGGCGTCCTACGCTACGTTTGCCTAAGTGTTTTAACATTTTTGATTTAATCAAGTTAGAAAAGATACCGGGCCGACGACTCACGGAAGGTGGTAGAGGCTGATAAGAATAGCGAATGTCTGGTGCAGAATGAATAATATATCCACTGACATTCACACAGCGCCATCTAGTCCCAAACTAATCATTGAGCCTGTAATATAGGCACTGATAACGGATAAACATATAATATTGTTTGAGGATGGGGAACTTTGTCCGGCAATGTGATAATTTAAGAGAAGCGAGAAGTTACATAGGTACTGAAATAAAAATAATAAGTTTAAGATTTATAACAATGCATTATTAATTCTCAAATTAACGTGCTACGTTAACCGTGTAGATTTTTATCCCTCCGACTTTCGGTGAGGGGAATATTTGCAACAAAACAATGATTTGTATTGATCAATCATCGAGTCTGTCACGCAATCACGCCATTTTGTCACGCTCCAGTCCCTTCGCTTGGGAATATCTTATTTGCTCATACAATGTTTTTTCAAACTGCGCCATCTTTCCCCAAGATAAGCATGAAGTAATGAGTACTTAACAACGGATAAACATATTTATATACTTTTTAGTCAATATATATATATATTATAGAACAACCCAGACCAATACAATCAGACATATTGCACACAAATGTTTGTACTGCACCGGGCATCGAATCCGAATCTTTGGTGTTGTAGCCGACATCTCAACCATTACACCAACTACTAGACAGTTATTATCCTTTAACATGCCGCACTGCGCCTGTCGCCCAAGACAACAGATGTTAGGTCTCTGATATCCGGTAATTTCACTAGCTACAGTGCCCTCATCCCGAAACCCAGGAATGCATAACACTCCACTTCACGGGACGATATCTAGCACTGCGGTGGTACCTATCTAGAAGACTCAGTATCGAGTGTACCACCTTGTAAATGGGTTTACTAGGTGGTAGACTCGATACTGAGATTAGATTATGGCCCAATTCATAGTATTTGCTGCGTAGAGCAAGCTGCATTGCAAGTTAGAAGTTTTTATTACCTAACGCACTTACGCAATCTCAAACTAGCAATTATCTTTAAGCCACCACTTATGGTCCTTGAAATGCTACCACATCGTAAAGCCTGGAACCAATGTGGCGTTACATTTTTCTCATCAAACAGCCTCTTCCAAGTCCGATTGTACCGCCTATCTGTTCTGAATAATGTTATTACTGGGGTCATAATCAATGGCGTAGAAAATCCTTATGGACGACTGTTACAGACTGCCCAAAAATCTACGCAATTTCGAACCTTAACTTTGATTGACTTAACGTCGGTTGTAGAACTTGTAGAACGAGAAACTTTTTTCCTTGACTATACTCTGTATCCTCGTACTAGATTTTGGTAGCTCTTATTCTGTTAATATTAAGGTGGAAGATTGAATGGGCCTTTACGTGGCTGGTTAAGGATAAGTAAGGAAATGGAACAGCACACGCAACACTTGACCTGGAGAATACTGAGGTTTCATATTTGCAATTCCGTGGTGTTTCATATGTAGTTATTTGCAAAGGGAAAGGCTTATATGTATATACAGAAGACTTTTTATATTAACTAGATGTTGCCCGCGGCTTCGCTTGCGTAAGGAACTGTTATTTTTCATCCCCTATTTAACCCCTTAGATGCCAACGTCATAACATCTTCCTGCATGCCAAATTTCAATCCAAATCGTCCAGAAGTTTGGGCTGTGCGTTGATATATCACTTTGTCAGTCAGCTATATACCTTATACCTTTCAGTTATATATATTTTTAGGTACACCTTTATGTGAAAATTAAAGAAGTTTTAATATATATGCTATTATGGATTTAGTAAAGTGTTCGCAAGACTAGTAAAAAATAATACAATATTACGAAAACCTCTTATAATTTCTAATCAGATAAAGTATTGGTAATATCTTACCTAATTCAAAGAAACCTACACGAGTATGGATAA
The DNA here is from genome assembly GCA_019425675.1 of Leucinodes orbonalis. NCBI lineage: Eukaryota > Metazoa > Arthropoda > Insecta > Lepidoptera > Crambidae > Leucinodes > Leucinodes orbonalis. The sequence goes on from PQWD01001283.1 coordinate 45,847, forward strand.
TCACGGTCGGTCGGCTTTGAATTACATTCTTTATAGTGTTGCGAAATATATATCGACCGAAGAATTCTCTTTATTTTATTTACGAAAAAATAATTTGAATAATAACTAAAGAACAGATTGACCGATAGCCCGCAGGATTAGCAATTTGAAGTGGCAGTGGGCAGGGCAAAATATGCGAAGAACTGATATGTGATGGTTAACTAGTTCTATTTAACCTATCGCAGTCCATAGGTTGCTGAACATAGGTCTCCCCCATTTTGCGCCAAATATCCCGGTCCTCCGCTTTTCTCATCCAGCCTCTACCAGTAACCTTTCGCAAGTCGTCGGGTTCAGGGTTTACGAGTGGCGTTTATGAATCAGAAAAAGAATCATAGGCCGACCCACAACTAGATAATTCGACTGACGACGACCCATGTGGTGTAATGATCGAGACGTCCTTTGAATTCCTTCGTAGGCGTGCGCAAGTTTCCTCGCGATGTTTCTCTTCACCGTAAGAACATCTGAATCGAACCGAAATCTCGATTAATTGATATTATTTGATTGAAATGTAAAAGTCAAAATTTATTTATTAAATAAGCACTGACAAAAATTAATATTTATCGATAATCAGTAGTTAAGACGACACTATCAGACGTATTGTGTGCGCCTATTCAATGCTTGCCCATTGAATATAACAAATGCTCGGGATGAAACGTGTGTTATCGGTTTTATATTTTGGATACTCTTTCCATTATAACAAAGAATATGTATCTTATGTACAAAATATAATATCCGTAGATACTAATAATAAGGAGATCATGGGTAACAAACTCAGATAATTAATTACTCGTGTATTATGGGATTAATTTTATTACAATTATGGTGGGTTAATAATAATTACTGCAAAAATATATATCCTACATAAATACTGCCCCGAATTTTACGTATGTACATGTATGTGTGATGATGAGTGGTGATTCATTATTTGTAAATGTGTGTGTGCGTATGCGTTGTTATCGACGGTTTACCTGATGATATGTGATATCGCATGGACACTCTTCACGAACTACGAGTGTGTTGCATACTATAATGCAGTGGGAAATGAAAATGGGCGAAGGTAAACATCGCGTTGCTTTTCGTCGGTTTTTCAGTTGCAACAGTATTTCATCTTAGAAAACCGTCAACCGAACTAGCGATAGAGTCATCGGTCCCTATTTATTAAAAATGGACTGTCAATCTTACAGGATTTATGTTAGTCTAATACACATCGTTAATATCATGGAAGTAGTGAAATTACCGGGTATAAAGACCTAACATCTGTTATCTCGGGTGACGGGCGCCGTGCGGCATTGATGGGATAATAACTGTATGTCAGTTGTTGATCTCTTTCAATACCGCTTTGTCATGGTCTGCCGTATCACTTACCATCAGGTCTGCGTCCTGACCGTCCTTTACACATATAACATTAAAAAAGTCGTTCGACAATCTGCAAGATCATGAAACCGCTCAGTCCCTATGAAAAGCCTAAATCCTACAATGTTATAGTACAATTAATCTTTATACACAAAACCTAAAAAGGCTTTTATGTACATGCACCTAATCAAATTCCCTAACTTTTTATTCAACATTCCAGCGAAAATCTCTCCGGAAATAATAATACATCTCTTGACCTCCCCCGGGACGTGAACTCTGACCATCTGACCTCTAAGTCGGTAGTCCCTCCGGTCCGATGGGAGGTAAACAGTTCTATTCCGTACCTCCCTTACCTTATCCCTTCGATCTCCTGAGGGAATCGAGTAAAACAAGCGATATTTGGAAAAATCTCGGGATGAATTATGAAGCTTTATCTTGGATTTTGTTTGGACGGTAATAAAGCAAACTGGGTTTTTTCCACTGGACTTTAAAATAATATTATTAAGAAAAATTTATAAAAGTGTTTTCGACTTTTGTGGTGTATTGGTTATTAGTCCAATGGGTATGGTCTTGGGGCATTACAAACATACAAATGTTTGTATGTCCATGTCCATAATTTGTTTATATTGTGTGTGGGTGTTTTCTATGTATTATATATATTTATTTACAAAAAAAGTATATATGTATGTTTTTCTGTTGTTTAGTATCCATGTTACAGGCTAATGCTTAGTTTGGGGCTAGATGGCGCTGTGTATGTCAGTGGACATTTATTTATTATTATTTATTTATGGGGCATGAGCCTACCCGTAAAGGGAGTGTAGGCCTGAGTCGTCCACGCGGGGTTAATGCGGATTGGCCGACTTGACGTAAAAGATTTGAGTCTCTTCGCAGGCTTGCGCAGGTTTCCGCGCGATGTTTTCCTTTACCGCAAGAGCGTCGGATAAATGTACGTACATATGATTCCAGAAATACGTTGCGTAACGAACGAATCCGAATCTGCACCCTCCAGATCGGAAGGCTACAGTCCACACCAATGAGCCACCGACGCTCTACACAACATATATTTAATATATATTTTTTAATTGCTTTGAATGTAAATAGTTATGTAATGTGTGCTATGGAAGCTTCGGTTCGCGTCTGCCGCCCTCGTCGCTAATCCGACCGGACTGTTAATCTGAATTTGTCACGGAGATTACTGTTTATTCACTGTTTGATGCGTTTAGGACATTCTGCCTGAGGACTTTTCACACTAAAGGAGGGCAGTAACATAATTTACTACATACTTTTATAAAACAGAAAGAAGTGCCATTGGTATTATTCATTGATCATTTGTGCTTTAGGGGCTGTCGTGGCGTCCAGCCTCCTTCGACAGACATGACAGGCCAACTACGAATGGACACTTTGACATATAGAAAAAGACTAAGACAATTGACTAGACGACAAGAAGGCTTTTGGACGACAAGAAGACGAGACAAGGAAGAGGAGTAAAAATCATAGTCCTAGCATTATTATTTCTACCACCTTTTTCCGTCCTTTCAGGGGCTTTATGCTGCAAATATAGGACATGAAATTTTGTCCCATAAATTTTGCATTATTTTACTTATTATTTGTCTTATTCATTGTTATCATCATCAGATAACGTCCAACTATAGGTGTTCCCGTACAGAATAGATTAAGCTGAGCTTGGGTTATGACCCACCACATGGATCCAATTCGGGTTGGTGTGTGTCAACGACTACCAATTGTATGTAAGATTGTAGCCAGAGCCGACGGCTTAAATAGTTAGTTAAAAATAATATTTGCTAAAGTATTGATATTATTAACGCAGAATTTAGTACTTTAATAAATTTAATTACTATAGCTGATTTTTCATTACACTTTCTTATAATGTTTCTCACTAACATTACTTGCTAAGGTACATAGATATTAAGTATCATTATACACTAACCTCTCATTACAGCTAATTTGGTACAATCTGTGCCCACATGTTTAGAGTTGCAGTCTAGGATGTATATTTTATTGATGAAACTAAAGACTGAATTTGACTGTATCTTGTTTTGTGAGCCTTAAATAAATAAATTTAGTAATTTAATACGATGATTATTGTCATAAAATCCTACCATTTATAATGACATCATGTTAATTAAAAGCAAGCTTTCTTCATGTTATATCCATATTATTCACTCGCATTTCCTTCATTTTATTACATTTAACAGAACTCGTAATTAAATTCCGAGATGTGATCAGTGCTTGTCACTTGTTATAAAACGATATAAATGGAATTAGTACCGTAAACTGGATGATTTTAAATTGTTAAAGGCACCATTGCTAGTGATGTAACAGCTTTATAAAATATACACATTTATCGATAATATATATTAACTGTACCTACTACATTTTATTTTTTCGATACACGTCACTTAGTGAGTGAAAGTGTACGAGGTAACTATTTTTTTGTATAAAAACTTCATCTCGATCCCTGAAAGCTCAATATGCGACATGTTCAGGGGTCGAGTGGATACCAATGAGAAAATATTTTTAAGGGCCGAGGGTTTGAGAGTGGACAAAACCATTTTTATGTCTGATGCTCCGGGTTCGATCCCGGTGCAGTAAAAATATTTGTGTGGCTGAAATTGTATGCTGGCATATGATGTTTCTATGTATGAATACGAGTATGAATGTAACGACAAAAAGTATACATAAGTATGTTTATGTGTTGTTTTGAACAATGTTCAACTTATAATATAAATTACTAGCCTAATATATGGCAAGATGTTTTGAATTTTAGTCATTATTATAGCCGAAAACAAACTTTTTAATCAGGCCAAGGAAAACAATAGTCAAATTAACAATGACATGATGATAAGCACTACCATAATATACCATTCCATCTCTGAGTTTACTACTCTGAGTCTAGGCTTCTTACGAACTTATTTTTCGTTAATTTATTCCTGTTTGTTTCTAATGTAATGGGTGTTGTACGCAAGTTTAAATACATAAAAAACACATATGTCCTGCCTCTTTTAGCGCGACATGACTGAGAAAAAGATGGGTCGACCGAAGGAGCGAGAATTATACAGTTTTTGATTAAAACCCCATTTTTTGTTTCATCTTTCATCACAAAAAAAATATCGATACTTTTCTATCGACTTCGTTACATTCCTAGCTTTTACGAGTAAACAATTAGAGTCTGCTTGATGTTACATAATAAAGTCTATTTATGTTGATTTTATGCATGGGCTAATAATTTATTAAAATTACTTTAATTATCTTTGTGGTATTGTGTTTGGATGTTGAGAGTGCCGCATCGTTATGCTGTTTTAGATCTGCATAGCAAAGTTTTGAAAATAAATATTTCAATTACATAGTATTTTTTTCATTCAAGCTTTAGACTTAAGATTGTTGCGTAAAAAATCATTGCTTTTACGTAAACTAGAATGAAATGAATTATGTAATCTCACTAACAAATCGCTATTCAGTGAACTGCATTGGGTTTCTCACGCATTAGGTACGATGGTAAATAATAACTATGACGTAACTCCAGTTTTTTATGTTATAAGTGAACAGGATAGTCAGGACGCTCACCTGATGGTAGGTCATACGCCTGACCATGACAGAGCGGTATTGAAGGAGACCAACAACCGATAGACAGTTATTATCCTCCATCTATGCCGCACTGCGCCCGTCACCCGAGACAACAGATGTTAGGTCTCTTACTAGCTACAGTGCCATCATCCCAAAACACAGTGCATACTGTTATACGGGACGATATCTGTCACTGCGGCGGTACCTACCTCGACGATTCAGTATCGAATCTACCACTTAGTGAAATGAAGAATTATATTCAAAAAGCGTTTTTCTAATTAAACAAAAAGGCCCGACGTTGTCGCCGCAAACAAAGCAATCCGAACACGGATTCTTTACGATTTCCTCGGCCATAATTATTCAATAGATACCATCGGACCGAACAACAGAAAGTTTTAATAGCGAATGCTTGGACTGAATTTTAATATGGAAGGCGGTATTTTGTTGTGCGGCATTATCGTTTTGAGATAATGAAATGCTACTTAAGTTATGAGGAGCGTTGGCATTTGAAATGAAATCTATAATATATGTAAAGTTGTAGCAGGATCACGACTTCATAAAAATATCTTTGTAAAATTGTCAGGGGTTAGTAAGAGATAGATGTAAGTTGGCAAAAATATAATTTCTTATTTTTATTATTTATTCGAAAGGATAACTAATTATTTAGGATCAATTATAATATTGTATGTTATGTACAACATGGAATTTGAAATATACTTTGCCACGCGGGCCCAGTACGGATTGGCCGATTTCTTGAACAGCTCTTGAATGCTTTTCGCAGGTGTGCGCAGGTTTCCTCGCAATATTTTCCGTCACCGTAAGAGCGTGGAATAAATGTATAGTTACATTATTTCAAAAATCGAAATGACATTGTTCGTGGTGGATTTGAACCGCACCCTCGAGATCGGCATTCCACAGTCCACACCAATGAGCTCTCCTATATTTATACGTAACCCTCTTTATTTATTCATTATTGATATTTTCAAAAAACTCTAATTAGTATAAATAAATTATATGAAGCTGGCGGTTAACGTTAAAATACTGAAAATGCGTGCACATTTTAAATTCGTAGTGGCTGTGCCTTAACGAATTACTTTTTGCATATAATAAAATGCAAATGTTAACAGTCAATTTAATTATTTTAATTAAGTCGATAGACATCATGGCTTTATTTGCGAATAAAGACAGAAATAATCAGCACAATTATTCGCATAATTTATTTAAAGTTAATATAAATTGCAAATTTTATTGTGAAGCCTACATTTGATAATACTAATTAAAACTTATGTAATTATTATTCCTAAAACCAGTAGAATCAATTTTTAACTCCAATTAATATGTTCAAAGTGGCGACTTTGGTATATTTTAAAAGCTATTGATAAATCATTAATTGATTTGTTGATCTTTGTTTTTTATTTTAGCGACGGTGGCATAAAGATGGCACATATGGCGACCCATATAGTGTAATGGTCAAGCATCGGCTACTACACCAAGGAACCGGGTTCGATCCCCGGGCAGTACAAACATTTGAGTGCATGAACAGTCTGTTTGTAATGGTCCGGGTGATTCTATGTATATGTATGTAGTGCCAAAAGAACGTATATATATTATGTTTATCAGTTGTTTAGTACATAAACTACAAGCTACTTGCTTACTGTAGGGATAGATTGCGCTTTGTAAATGTCAGTGATTATTTAGTTATGTAGGTTCAATCCCGAATAGATACCTCTTCATTAAAAAATAAGCAGAAGTATACCATCAGCTCTCCAACAATAAGGCCATTACGTCCACTGCTGAACATAAGCCTTTCCTGTATATTTTTACGATTAAGTATCTTTTTACCAATAATTCATATGATAAAAATTGAGAATATAATTATTTTGATAACAAATAATATGATTCTGTACAAAACACATTTTTTTTAAAAGAGTGACTACTGAGTTTCTTGCTGGTTTCTGCTCAATGGAAAACTGCCGTCCGAACCAGTGGTAGCTTCATTTGACATTCATAAGTGTTCTGTAAGGACCTGAACTGAATAAACACTTTTCATTTCATTTCATTTCTTAGTGAACACCAGCCATCCCACCCACCAATTCTCATTGGGCCCACGTGGTAGCTTACGGCTCACGTCACACTGTGTGGGCATCCTCTACGCAGCAGTGGGACGTTGATGGCTGATAAGTTGATTGAAGTGTGTTCTGTCCATAACCCAAACTGAAAATATATTCGTATAAATAAATCTTTTCAGCTACTTTTAAATCGTCAATTGTTATTATTAGATTTGTATGACTCTACCACCGGATCGGAATAATCTTCGAAAAGTGCCGGCAAGATTCATTAACCTACACGTAAGTTTACAATTTATGACAAATATTTTGTAACCATAATATCTTTCTCTACTCTTCGACCTTTCGTAGTCTACTGCTGGATATGTCCAGTGGAGGCCTCCCCCATTATTCGCCAGATATCCCGGTCCCTAGCTTTTTTCATCCAGCTTCCACCAGCGATCTTTTGCAAGTCGTCGGTCCCTCACTTCTTCGGTCCTACGCTACGCTTGCCAAGACGCGGTCTCCACTCTATAACTCTTCTTTTTTCAAACTGACTACTGCTGTTGGCCGCAGATGGCCTTTACAGCTTCACCGGGCAATTGGCGAGCGCAGATGGCTCTACTCTAGAACTCGTTAAACAGAAATCGTTGTCGAACGCAAAATTGTTGTTAAATAACTTTAATCAAGACTATTAACCATTAATAGTATACAAGTTATTAGTTTCTATTAAATATTTTTACGATTCTGAGTTTTATGATAAATATCGTTTCATATAATTTATAGTGCGCTAACGAAGGTGATGGTGTTTTCAAATATATTTAACAGGTGGGTTTTTGTAAAGGTAGTCAAAGAATAAGTTTATGATGGCAGATTAATGTTAGAATTCATTTGTGGTCGTTCTGTTTAATAGCCTATTAAACATTGATAGCTTAAATTAAAAGAGTTTAATATATTAAAATAAATAAATCTATTTTTTATTATTTATTAATGATAATCAATAAGTTTTATGTCAAACGAAAATAAGCACCTATCAAATGTATATATCCTAAGGCATTCAAAATACTAGTTCGCATAGCTACGACGTAAACCAACAATTTTAATCATGGTAAGATGATTTTCAAACTAATTATATATATTGACAACTAATCAATATTTTGACAAAAGTTGTATAGTGTGACTACAATATACTACTAAATATATATAAATTGTCATCAGCATCATCATCAGCTTATTAAACGTCCCCACCGAGGGGCACGAGCCTACCCGTATACGGTGATTAGGACTTAGTCATCCACGCGGACCCAGTGCGGGTTGGACGACTTCACGCGTAACCTTTGAATCTCTTCGCAGGCATGCGCAGGTTTCCTCACGATGTTTTCCTTCACCGTAAGAGCGTCGGATAAAGTACATATATTTTTCGAAAATTCGAAAACACATTGGTACGTGGCGGGAATTGAACCTCAGCCCTCCCGGTAGGAAGGCGACAGTCCACACCATTGAGCCACCAACGCTCTTAAAAATAGACATACTTCTAATAATAGTATCACGACTATAAAAAACATCTCTAAAATTATTTAAATGTAGATATTCTGAGTTGATGATAAAATATAATATCGTCTTTTTTAATAATGCAGTGTTTGCATACTAATCTTACAATTCCGAAAGTGCTTTTATAAACAAAGTAAATAAATGAAAGCCTTCCAGTGACCTTTGCCGTGCGTTCTAAACTATCAAATCGTTGAACCCTCGCAAAAATGTTATCGAAGATATTCTTCGTTACCGTGCAATATTCATAAAGACGATTTAAAATCATATTTCCCTCGCCTGTTTCAACGGCAAGGTGCATACGATCCCCGTATACCCATTACTCGGGATTATGACATAAATATTTATTAAAGCGATAAATAGGGAAGAGCTGGAATTATCCCTCACTTTATACCTAGCCACGTAAATGTTATGGAGTCGCCATGTTAATTCAAGGCGATACGAAAGAATCGTCGGTGTACGCTGAGGTCGGTTTGCACTGCTCGATTTTGGGGTCGTAAAAATTATGTACCTACTTGACTTGCTATCGAGGCTCGATGTAATGTAGCTATAATATTATAAACAAACATTAAGTTTATACAGCCTAAACCCTTACTCCTTTTTCGCTTTGTTTAACCTAAGTATCCTAAGGTTGCCTGGAATCACTTATAGCGATAAGGCCGTCTTTGCTCACTATATTGGATTAATGTTATTGTTTTCGTATTAACTTATATTTACTTAATAATAATTTATTTCCCAAACTATACATATACATTCGCTTGAATTTTTAACCTACCCTCCACACTAGGCAATGCCTGTCCTGTGGAGGTTATAATGATGTTTACAGTATGACACTTATACGCGACACTACGTTCATTTAAACTATAGCACTATGAATTATACATTTAATTAACAAAGTACACTTCAAAAATGGCGCCTCAGTAGGTGAAGTGAGAGTGCATGTGGGACTACTTAATTACTTTTAAAAGATTTTCTACGTGAGGCTCAAGAGTGATTTGTGTAATATAGTTTTGCTTCCCTAAAAGATTTGTTGACAAGTTTGAGACGATTGACTAATTGATTATAGATGTGAGGGAAGAGGTGTAGTCTGAAGCGCTGAGCAAAACCCGTTTTAGATCTTAGGGTTGGAATTTTAAAAACCCTTCTATTCCTCATGGCGGTGTATTCCCTAGATGCGACTACTGTTCGGTGGGAAGAAACCACTGCTCTGAGTATAAAGAGCTTTCTTACGCTAAGTACCCAAATTATTGTACAGTGCCTCTGTGGGATAGCGAAAAGGTTTAAAGAGAGCCGTCTTCAATACTCCTCTTTGAGCTCTCTCTAGAACAATAAGTGAGGTTTTAGAAGCACCTCCCCAGGCAAGTATACAATAGTTTATGATGGATTGGCACAGAGCCAGGTAAACCATTTTTAATGTCTCGCAGTCAGCCACCTCCCGAAGATTTCTCATGACGTATATGAGTTTTCTCACTCTGCAAGACGCCGTCGCCAGATGCTCTTTGAACGTGAGTTTCTCATCCATTACCACTCCCAGATATTTCAATGAACTAGATCTTCCAATGCATTTGCAATCACATGAGGACATACTGTTTTGAAGGGGACAATTGTGGATTTTAACTACATTTAGATTATTGGGCGCCGAGGCCGCCGTCATGTGAAAACAAATGAATTTTGTTTTTTTAGTATTCAGAGTTAAAATATTGTTGCTGACCCATTTTGATACCTGCCTCATACCAGCCTCCACCCTTAGGCAGACCTGCTCCCAAGACATGTCATGAAAAATGAGAGCGGTATCGTCAGCGTAACAGATTATCTCAACATCCTGCATAGGGAGCGATGAGATGTCGGTCATGTATAAAACGAACAGCGTAGGCCCCAGAATGCTGCCCTGTGGGACACCAAACGTAATAGAGTCTGGAACACTCATAGAACTTCCGATCCTTGTGCACTGATATCGGTCAGTTAGGTAGCTGATGAACCAGTCGAGAGCAGTTCCTCGTGACTTGTGAGCAATCTTTATTGCTAAGACACTTTTTTCTATCAAGCATTTGTCTATCTATATAATAAATATTTAATGCATGGTGAAAATGCAAAACGGTTCATGAATAATAAGTTTAAATCGGCGCTTGATCCGGAGGTTGAGGATTCAAATCCCATGGAGACGTTTAGTGAAAGTCTTTTTCCTAGTTTCTTCAGGAACCTAAATAGTCGTAGGAATTCTGCTCGTACCAAAACGAAAGACTATTCCATTCTTCGGAGGGCAAATTCATTTCGACCACTAAATGTCCTGGCTTCCATTGTTCTTGTTGATTTAAATATTGGCCTATGTATAAAATTATTTTAGTAAAATAACCGGGTATAAGAGACCTAACATCTGATGTCTCTAGTGGCGGGCGCAATGTGGCATTGACGGAGAATAATAACGTTCTATCAGTTTTCGGTGTCCTTTAATGCCGTTCTGTCATGGTCAGGCGTATCACTTACCATCAGGTGAACGTCCTGACCGTCCTGTACACTAATAACATTTAAAAAAATCACGTCATATATATTTGAAACCTTTACACCAGGATAAATCTGATTTCTATAAATTTTACTGCTTAACAGATAAGCTGACGAAGAAGTCTTAATAATAAATTGATTATTTATTTCAACTAAATACAGTACCGTGTAAACCGCATTTTATCGAGATTTTCGTGATGTTAGAATACGAATTGCAGTTTAAAGAAAGTGTTTCACCACCGGTCAGATTAAACCGGAGCGTTCACGCTTTTATCTTAGTTTATTGGGCACCTTGTGGTTGTTATTCACAGATTAGTGGATGCTGAGCCAACGATTATACGCTGGTGACGACGGTTGGTAAGGTTCGAGATAAAAATATCTTTCGGTTGAGCTGACGACATTGTTATTATCGAATCCGCTTATCGAATTGCTTTATTTGAGTTCAATATCTGCTAATTCAACTTATATACAATTTTAATGTCTTTTTTATTTAATCGGATATTGAACAACCATTAAAGGTTCCATTCAAATTAAAAAATGGTTTCATCAGATACTGAGATACTTTTTAACTGTTACAGACATATCTGCTATTAACATACTGCTAATGAGTGACCAAGAAATGAAAAATCTTTTATTGCTATCTTATACATAATTACAGTATAACAATTGCTGGTTGTTTTTTTTTTCAGTACGGTCTGAACACCTGATGGTAAGTTACACGCCTGACCATGACAGAGCGGCATTAATGGAAACTAACAAATGATAGACAGTTACTATTCTCACCACACCCAACACCCGAGACTACCCGAGACTCATACCCGGTAAAACAACCTTCAGTACCCTCATCCCGAAACACAGAAATACAAACCATTTTTATTTCACGGGATGATATCTGGCACTGCGGTGGTTCGAACCTAGACAACTCATTACCGAGTCTACCTCCTTGGTAAACCCTTAAAGAATAGCCAAAAAAAAATATTATACATACAAGATAACTTATAAAAACAAACAAAAAATAATTTCGTCTTCAAAGTCGAGTAAACTCGTATTCTTAAATACTATCCAAATAAATATTTTACAGTTACTTTTGAAGTGAAGCATCATCATCATCCCCACCGAGGGGCACGAGCCTACCGTATAGTGATTAGGCCTTAGTCGTCCACGCGGGCCCAGTGCGGATTGAACGACTTCACATACAACCTTCGAATCTCTTCGTAGGCGTTCATGAAGGTTTCCTCACGATCTTTTCCTTCACCGTAAGAGCGACGGATAACGTAAATATATAAAAGTGATGAAACAATTTTATTTGTTAGACACGTTGCTCTTGTAATATAATATGGTGAACCAAAATTTCATTATCTTCTACAAAAGGTTTAGCTATATTCGGCACAGGGCGTGGGCCAGCATATTGAGATCACAAATTCTTGTTAGTTGAACCATCCGAGTAATATATGCCCCTTTTCCATAAGACTTAATTTGTTTTGAAATTAAAACTTGGGCGATTACTGTTTTGGTAGACGGCCCCAGGCATTTCATAGGTCTGTCGTGCAAATGCAAAAAGTTACCAATACGTTTTTTTTTTTATTTGGGAACAGCAAACAGTCACATCATCTATTATATATATTATATAAACAATGTTAAAAAAATTAAAGTTTAACAATAATTTGGCCCACAGCGCGCTCCTCATATTAAATCTTAAGTATATGTTTAGGCCGCCAAACGATTAAGTAACAATACAAACTTATAAGGGAAAAAAAGATGCAAATTAAACAGACTACCTACGTCTATTTCACAACGACAGAACTTCAATGACAGATTTTTTAAACTGAGGTAGGCTGAAAGTAAATATGTCTATGTTATCGACATTAAAATTAATATTGTAAGAGTGCATCATCCGGTAAAGAGGTGCGCGCAAGCCGGCGTTGGTACGGCACGTGCCGACGGTACGGTACGGTATTGTATCTCTTTATGAACAAAGAGTCCAGAACGGATGCAGACCTGATAGTATGTTATACGCATGACAAAACGATAGTAAAGGAGACCAACAACTGTTAACAGTTAATATTCTTCATCAATGCAGCACTGCATCCGTCACCCGAGACAACAGATATTAGGTCTCTTATACCCGGTAATTTCACTAGCTACAGTGCCCTCATCCCGTATCACTAAAGTGCATAACACTCCTATTCACGGGACAATATCTGGCACTACGGTGGTACCTACCTAGACGACTCAGTATCGACCACCAATATATAATAAATATAATAATATTTTGAGTTTGATTCATTTTTTGATTACATGCAAGTCATACAAATAATGTGTATGGAGTGGCCATTAATGTAATTAATATTGTCCTACCCAACACGTAATGACACATCACATCCATCCAGAGGGCGCGTAAAACCATACATTATTACTTGATTGTCTGAATATGAAAATGAAACTAAATAAAAATATGTGAAAAGATTAAAATTAATTCCGAGTTAGGGTTCCGTATGAAATAACAATAACATATATTTTTCTTATAAATGTATAAAATATAAAGAATATTTTAGTATCGGCCCCGGTTTATATTTGAATTCTCTTATTATTTGCATGCAGGTATTACTTTTAATTTATTTGTCTTAATGTTACTTTAAATTAGTTTCGTTTATGTTACGCCTTATGTCCGTTTCTGATTTTAAAGAGCTAAGCTATTCAACATATCGCAGTCCACTGCTGGACATAGGTCTCCCCCATTTTGCGCCTGATATCCCGGTCCTCCGCTTTTTCTAGCCAGCCTCTACCAGCGACCTTTCGCATGTCGTCGGTCCATCGGGCCGGACGTCCTACGCTACGCTTGCCGAGCGCGGTCACCACTCCAGAACTCGTCTGCTCCAACGGCCATCGGTTCTGCGACATACGTGACCAGCCCACTGCCACTATAATTTGCTGATCCGGCGGGCTATGTCGGTAACTAAAAGAGCTAAATTACACCCGAAAAATTTAAATATTTATTATTTTCAAACGTCTTTTTTCATAGGGTAAAATCCTTTTATTTGTTTATGATGCTTACTCTTGAGCACATACTCTGCCAGTGGAATATATGGAACCAGTTTGCCCAGAAAAAGCCTATTCACTCGTTTTTAAAATGCCAATCTAACTTAAACCATTACATACATCTAGGTAAACATTAAAATAACGATGATAAAATGAAAAATTAACGAAATAATCCCTTATGTCCGCTAACAAACGCGCCAATCGTACAATCCAGAGTTATGTTATTATCCCGAGGATCTACAAACCCTGCCTAAGGTTAGTAAACACTCATTAATCCAGCTTAGGCACCGACTTGTAAGGCAACGTGAACTCTAAAGCTTAAGAAATAAGATACAAACAGTTCGCGATGTTATTATAAAACAGGACGAGTGATAAATTGGTATTATCCGTCACGATTGGTCACGGAAACGGCCGACGTATCAGGTTTTATACGTAAAGATAGATCGTGTAGTTGTCTTAGTTTAAATGAGAAAATAATAATTAATTACTGAGTTTGCGATGTTGCTGGGACTGGTATAAGATCGTCGGTGGCTTAATGGTGTGAACTGTTGCCTTCCGATCGGGAGGGCGCAGGTTCAAATGCCGCCACGTACCAATGTGATTTCGAATTTTCGAATATATGTACGATATCCGCTCTTACGGTGAAGGAAAACATCGTGAGGAAACCTGCACACGCCTGCGAAGAGATTCAAAGGTTGTGCGTGAAGTCGGCCAATCCGTGGGCCCGCGTGGACGACTAAGGACTATTCTCCCTATAATGTGCCCCAGGTGGGGACGTTTAATGAGCTGATGGGACTGGTATTTTATTTTATGGCTGATTCATCATAATCATAGCCGCTAATAATAAATGTCCACTGCTAAACGAAGGCCTTAATAAATGATTTCCACGTGGAACGATCCTTAGCAGTTGACATCCATCGGCTACCCGCCATCTTAACCTGCTCATCCGTCCATACTTATGGCAGATTACACTGCATTACTAGGTTAACCAGGTTTTACAACGTGGTAGGCTCAACACTGATCTATAGTAGTACCACCGCAGTGCCAGATATCGACTCGTGAAATAGGAGTGTTATGCACTTTTGTGTTTCCGGATGAGGGCACTGTAGCTAGTGAAATTACCGGGTATAAGAAACATAACATCTGTTGTCTCGGGTGACGGGCGCAGTGCGGCATTGTTGGAGGATAATAACTGTCTATCAGTTGTTGATCTCCTTTAATGCCGCTCTGTCATGGTCTGACGTATCACTTACCATCAGGTGAGCGTCCAGACCGTCCTGTACACTTATAACATAAAAAAAAACCTTCAGCGCCATGATAGCGATATCATGGTACGGTAATGTCGTTCAACGCAATCAACATTAGTATATCAAGTCATATTCTTATAGAATGATATTCTGTATATATAAAGGTAGATACGCCATCCGTCCCTAGAAACGAACCGCCGAAGAGAGTGCAGTTTGTACTCTTATGTTTAGGTAAATGTACGCTCATTCGAAATATGTGTATGTATATCACGAATCCATACTTTTTTACATCATTGTTCTTATGTAGCTTTTATGTAAAGCTACTTTGTAACCTGCCACATACTTCATTTGTGGATATAACAGGTTATAAAATAGAAAGTGAATAAATTAGTGTAATACGTCAATATTCGTCACGGATACGGTAGGCGCGTTATTTGGAGTTAATGTAGTTGTGTGATGTGTAGTCGTTGCCATGGCTACCAAAACATCACGAACTTTCGTTATTTATATACGAACCTGCTGGGACGCTCAGTATTAACATAGCCGTGATATAAAGCTTCACCTATTTCTCTAGACATAATAATAATAAAAAATATCCACTGATGCTCACACAGCACTATCTAGCCCCTTTTAAGCGAGGAGTAAGGGAACTAAACAACTGATAAACATACTTATATTTTTTTTGTAAATACATATATATTATACATAGAAAACACCCAGAACATTACAAATCAATCATCATCATCATCATGTGATTTGTACGCTTTTTATGTTAAAGTACAGGACGGTCAAGTCACTCACCTGATGGCAAGTTATACGCCTGACCACGGCCGAGTGGCATTGAAGAAGACCAACAACAGATAGTTATTATTCTCATTGCCGCACTGTGCCCGACACCAGAAGCAACAGATGTTAAGTCTCTTATACCCGATAACTTTATTAGCTACAGTCTTTATCCTGAAATACAAAAGTGCATAACACTCTTGTTTCACCGGACGATATCTGGCACTGCGGTGGACCCTACCTACATGACTCAGTATCGAGTTTACCATCAAGTAAACTCTTGCCAACTTAGAATAAAAAAAAAACATGGAGTGCCTAGTCCACCAGTGAATTAGTTCATCATCATCAGCTCATTAAACGTCCCACCGAGGGCACGAGCCTACGTATAGGGTGATTACCTTAGTCGTCCACGCGCCAGTGCGGATGGACTTCACACACACCTACGATCTCTTCGCAGGTCATGAAGGTTTCCTCACGATGTTTTCCTTCACTGAAGAGCTTCGGATAACGTACATATATTTTTCGAAGTTCGAAAATACATTGGTACGTGTCGGGATTTGAACCTCAGCCCTCCCGGTAGGAAGGCGACAGTCCACACCACTGAGCCACCGATGCTCTAAATTATTAATTAGGTTAATCATGACAAAATATTATCAAATTTGTATTTTCTTTTTTAAATCTTCGCTTCTTAATACATCTGCAANCATAGGAGATATCTCTGTTGGCAACCATAGATCGAGGAAAAGGAAAAAATATGGGGAAGGAAGAATTTTAGGCCTCTGGTAATCTTACTTACTCGTTGAAACTCAATCTGCGCATTGTTTTTATATTTTTTTATTGCTTATGAAAGCAGACGAGCATGTCTAATGGAAACGAATAGCTCTCTTCAAACTCTGTTTCACTTTGATTTTCTGTGAGGTCATGGTACCACATTGTTCGAGCCAACTCGATTCTTCTCAATGAGAGCAATGCAATCTTCTCAATTCTCTCAAACTCAATTCTACTAAAAGAAAACGTAAACATTTAAATGTTTACGTTTTCAACGTTATTAGATGAGACTCTTATACCATATCAAACACAAACTCAAAAATTTCTTTATTCAATGAGGCATTGCAGGGAACTTTTGAATCGTTAATTAAAAGAAGTTAAAAAAATTGTCAATCTATCATTTGTATGATTGTTCTTATACCAGTTGTTGGGTCAGATCTTATATAACTTTTTTTATTATCTTCTATAGGTAGGCAGATTAGCAGACGCGTGGTTGTTAATTGCCTAATGTTCAAATAACTATGCTGTACAAGAAGGCCTGAGTCCTGCAGAAGAATGTTTTAAATTTTATTAATGATGATATTAATCGATCCAAAAACACTAGTCTTTGCACTTCTCGGAGATTGAAAGAAACCCTTGGTATAACAACCAAATTCTCAACCATTTCAAAACATGGATCGTCGAGTATAATCACTCAAATGCGTATATTTCTATAACATTATATCTCGGTGAAGTCTGGCGAAACCTTGGCAATTTATCAACATAGAGATAAACTATGCACCGCTACAATTACTGCCCACGCAACGAAATATTGAAATTACTAGCTTGTATCCCGTTCAAGCGGGCGACTAAATATATTAGTATTTTGTGGGATTGAGATTGAGGCGTAAATGGCTTAACATAGAGGTGTAGATGATAAATGGTTGTAGCAATAAATCTATCTTTATTCCTTTCGAAGAGCACTGCATCATTGGTGTATTGGATTTTATTCTTCACCACGCAGAATCTATGACTGTTATACCTGTTACTCATACCTATTAAATAATAGATAAATTGGTCATTTTATGTATTTTTTTAGAGAATTACTTTAGCAGCACTTGGGAGATCACTGTATGTCTTAACCAACTTCACAAAATCGTTTTGCTATAATTTCTACGCTTGGCTGGTACTCATAAATGGGAGATAGCTTCAATAATTACTTTACGACAATATTTACTGAGGTGAGGAAACCTTCATGCACGCCTGCGAAGAGATTCGAAGGTTGTGTGTGAAGTCGTCCAATCCGCACTGGGCCCGCGTGGACGACTAAGGCCTAATCACCCTATACGGGTAGGCTCGTGCCCCTCGGTGGGGACGTTTAATGAGCTGATGATGATGAATATTTACTGAATACACACAAAAATAAAGAAATGTATATCTGGATCGGTCTAGAAGTCCGGTACACCAAGGGTGCCGGGTTTGAATCCCGGGCAATATATACATTTGTACATGAATATGACTATTGGTATTAGTATTTGTATAGTGCATGTATCTTTTCATTAAAAAATATATAAGTACGTATTAGGTACCCATTGTACAAGCTTATTTATTTATTATGTATGAATGTTTTCATCCAATAAATAGTTACTATTACTAGACGATCCATTTGGTGTTGCACATTTGTGTGCATAAATATGTCTGTTTGTAATAGTCTGGGTGTTTTCTATGTATAATATGTATGTATTTACAAAAAAATGTATATAAGTATGTTTATCCGTTGTTTAGCGCCCATGATACAGGCTTCACGCTTAACTTGAGGCTAGATGGCGCTGTGTGAATGTCAGTGGATATTTATTTATATTTATTACTATTGATTGAAATTTTCAAATATATTGGTCGCATCGGTTAAACTCATCACCACTTTGGAACATGAACAAAACTTTTACGGAATAGCTTTACGTTGGATATACGATATAATACTAGCTAATAATAAGAAATTGCCAATCTAAAAGTGTCTTTACACTGTTATTAAGTCCCTTAAACAAGCATAAAGGGTAGTAATATTTTTCTATTGTGTAGCACTCCTACGGAAGTATGCCTGGATGGTTATTAGTAGTGAAGTGACATTTAGAAATGAACCTTACTGCATCGTAATAGAGTACATCCTTTTTCCAGTAATGCGAAACTCCGGGGCCCTGTGATACGAGTAATTTAGAAAACAGTATGCGGCCTTTTGTGTGTTTTGTATGTAGCAGATGATAATCGGAGTCGGGATCTTGTTACCATTTTTTAAGATGGGAAGATAAGGAGTAGACGTGTGAATCATGCTAATAACATCCTCTATGTTTAAATTAAGGAGTGCAGCTGGAAACTGTGTCATTCGTGTTTTTAGATTCAGTTTTTGTTGAGAAAAATATGTTTAGATTCATTTGAGAGTTAACTTGCAAGAATAATTTAGGTAACCTAAGTAAAAATGTTTTTAAAGACGATCTTAATAAGCGCTGAAGATTCTAAAAAAACATATGAAATTATTTATTTCTTTCAAAAATAAATTTACTGATGGATTGCTAAGAAATGTTTTCCATCGATTGATTAGCGGGCATAAACACCTATAAAGTTAATATTTTTGTTTTCGCGATTTCATTAGAGCAAATAACATTTCTTTTTGTTGTTATAAAAAAAATATATCACACACTGATTATTAATTCTTAGACAAATCTTATTTTTATTGCAACACTATAAATAGTGGTTATTCACAGGTAAAAACTAATCAGATCAAAACCTAAATAGATTTGATAATTGAATCCTTAAAACTATTACGACTTCCACGAAAATGCTATAAACTATTTACATATTATCATCAACATCTAGATTAACTCGTTCTTAACACTATCTAACAAATTTGTGTTTATCTTGAGTAATAAAGTTTTATAAACAACATTGCAATCATTGGAGTTCCACTTAATATCAACGGATTCATTTCCCTATAAAGATCAAGATAAACATTTAAATTTGCTGTATTGATAGTTAACACTAATATTTATTATCACAAGTATCTGCGTCTGCTTGATCTTAACAAGATACTTATCGACTGGGATGTGTGGATTTTAAACTTATTTAAAGTATTCGAAATAAAATTTCGCTGGTTTTATGGTAAAAGTCATATTGATAACATCTTTATGTTCTACTGGTACCGTATTTTCCATTAAATTTCCATCATAGGTCGAAGTGTATTTTGTCGATAAATATAAAATCTCGACAATTTGTCGTTCTCTCACAACAAATCGTGTACAGAGTTGTAACCTCTACAGTAAAATATTATCAGATTAATCTTATGATCTAAAGTAAATTACTTTGCCTGAATCAATTTTATTACAGTTACATTTAATATTGGCATTTTATTACTCGTGCTATCATTGAATCAAATGAAAATAAAACATTAAAGTAAAACGATGTGTTTGTAGTTAAATATTTGCATAATTCCTTATTATTATTGAAGGATTTAAAGTTTATTTTTTACACACAACAATTATTGCCTTAACATAAATACCAATATTGTAATAATTTTGAGTTTGATGTGGTTCAAAACAACTTAAGCAATACAAAACGTTTAAATATCCACAACATTCTTCCTAATTCTGAATTCCATCCAACAAAGACCGTATAGATTTTTCCTCAAAGGCTAAGTGCGGTGATTAATAGCGGACCCAGGCGAGCTCCCTGCAGAACACCAAATGCCGGGCACGTGACCTGCCCGTTACAAATGTCCGAGTCGACGGGACGCGCGTCCTCCATCCGTTACGCGATCCCTCATTTGAATTCGGAATTGTCTCAATTCTGTATTGCTTCCTTTGTCAATAAATGGTCGGTTTTTTGAAACGCTTTTTACTCAGTGCCTGGGTATTTTGGGATGATCAATGTTGTGTTTTATTCAACAGTTTCCTCATGTGCCCACTGTAGGGCACGGTCTTCATGCAAAGTACAGCAATGGGGAGATTGTTTTAGATACATATGAGGATCGTTAGATAAAAATAAATAAAAATCGCACAAACTGACTTTTACAAACAAATTTTATTATATTAGCGTATTTTAGAATAAGTGTTATCGCTAACTTTTTACGTAAAATTATCTTTTTTATGAATCAACTATTTTAATACAAATATACACTTTAGATCCAAATGTTTTGGACCCTACAGACAAATGGTAAATAAATAGAATTATGAATATCCAACTTTTCTTCATTCCCATATCTCAGTTATCTGTTTTAAATCTGTCACCAACATCAGAACATTAATGAATCTGTTACCGCCCTAAATAACGTTGTCACCAGCTCAGTCGGTTTGTATAAATTCCCACTTTTAACGACGTTCCCGTGTGATAAAATGAAGTTTTTATTACTTTACGGCACAGAAGTGTTGCTTTTTTATGCAGACTTACAAATTTAGAACATCTTCATATTGGCTTAATGTATAATTTATTAGTTGAAGTATAGTCGCCTCCGTTATCTAGTAATTTCAGCTTCGAGTTTACTAGTAGCTGCTTCAACCAGGAATCGAAGGTTTTAAGAAGAAAGGAATAGCGCTCTATACTATTAGTAGCACCACCTTTTCGATTTAGTGAAGATCAACGCTTGAGTCTCGTCCTAGAATACAGGCCATAATCTCACACCGCAAGTAATTTGTCATAATTTTTCTAGTTACGTTAAGGACTGATAGAAAGATGGCTGTTTAAATGAAATCGATAGTATCGATTGTGTGTTTTGTAATAATTTACCAAAAATACATATGAATGTGTTTCCATTGTTTACCTATCTACCATCAGGATTCAAGACACAATAGAAAATCTATTGTTTTTGTTGAATATATCCGTCAGCGGTGATTTAAGGTAAGGTTCCATAGTATAACCGAACAGTTGCCAAGTTTGGGGTTATATGAAGGTATACTTCAATACTACTTACCCTTACAAAAATCTGCTTCTAGTTTTGAAAGCAAGCCGAGTATCAAGTCTCATAAAGCAAGCCCGAGATCTTTTTTCCCATAAAAAGAAATCGGCGTCTCCACAAAGGGTTTTCAAATGACGCGGGCATCGCCAAAACTCGTCTGACGCGCGTATGGCGACATAATGGTTTCCTGCTTCCCCCACACAATGAGGCCTCCGCAAGAGAATTATAAATATTCCATGCAAAATCCACGTCTTTTCCAAAATAAAGATAACGAGACGGAACCCCCGGTTTGAGCTGCGGCGAAATTTTGAGGACAATTTTTACATTTAGTTTCAACGCGTTGAAATATTTAACAGCGTATGCTTGCTAACATCTCGTATGAGTATGCTATGAAAACTTATATGCTAATTTTGCTGGCTTTAGTTTGTTGGTTTCGAATTTTATGTGCTATCTAGCCGTGTGGTCAGCTGTTTGCGACCAATACGATATATTTTATGCATAGTAGACGTTTACACAGTAAATTGACGTAAAACAAAGTTTGAGTTGTGTTTCTTACCGGATCATTTATTTAATGTAAGCGGTCGTGTGTAGTACGGATGGAAAATCAACCAACAAACAATACACAAATCTATTGCCTACGTTCGAGCGGCACAGCATTCTAGTAAATGCAGTTTCACCAATAACAGTATATTTTAAAGATTTATTTGAATAAAACATTTTTGAGTTTGAGACTGATTAGATTTAGATTTTTTTTTGACAAACCAAAGATCATTAATATCAAGCTACTTTACATCCGAGGTCAAGTCTGAAACAGGACTTGCGAGTAACATAATTTATTTGTTTTATTTATTCTGCTTACATGATTTTGCCCTGTTTCGACTTGCGCTAAAAATGTTAGCATTTTTGCTTCACATTTCAGTTTTTTTTATCTGAGATTATTGAAAATTGAATCGTGATTTTTTAAAATATTGATAGTGTGGGTAATATACTAATATAAACAAATAAGAATAATGCGATATTGAAGTATGTCGCGCGCTGGAGCAGAAAGATTCTGGGATGGAGACTGCATGACGCACACCTAAAGAAAAAGCTTTGGTAAAATAAACTAGCTTAAGACAAAATAAACGATTTGAATTTCATTCGTCCAGACGACGCCTATTTGGTATTCCGTTAAAATATTTCAAGTACCACTCGTCAAGTTTACACTGAATTTGCATTACCAACGCAACTGTAGCTTCCACTGAAATGTCTGTCGATTCCGCTCGCAGTAAGCCCGTTTAGTGCTGCCTACTGGTACTAGTCTCCTATCGATAGTTTGAAAAAGCAATAAAATTAATCGATGAGCATCGGTGGCTCATTGGTGTGGACTGTTGCCATCAGATCTGGAGGGTGCAGGTTCAAATCCCGCCGCGTACCAGTAACTTTTAGAAATTATATGTACGTTTATCCGACGCTCTTACAGTGAATGAAAACATCGTGCGAAAACCTGCGTACGCCTGATAAATAATTAAAAAGTTGTGCGTGAAGTCAGCCAATCCGTAATGGGCCCGCGTGGCCCATATTGCATGATTCTTACTTACTATACTTTTGCATCATCAATTGTTATTATTATATTTTCAACCGGTTCCGATATGCGTTGATGGCGTCTTTCTCGAGTTGTGCAGTAATATAGGTATCTACCTGGACTAAACCATCCATCTTTGCCGGCATAACTTCGAAAGGGAGGCTAGTAGGAGTCCTAACGTCAGCAATTCGGCAAGGCACGCCGGGATTTTTGGCGCTAAATGGGGGAGACTTATGTCGAGCAGTGGACTGCGATAGGTTGAAGACAGAGAGAGACTGGTTCAGAATAAAAAGGATATTCGAGGAGAGCCGGCAAGAAACTCGATATCTAGTCACTTACATCACATATCGATAGTTGAGCAACACTAAGCCCGTGGTTTTCGCGAGTACGTGACTAAACACGCTAGCGCTAATCCCAACAAAGGTCTAGGCTATGCCCGTTTTGTGGGCTCAACGTGATAGTTACATCTCACAATGTAGTATTACAAACGTTACATCTAGACATCATTATCAGCTCGTTAAACGTCCCCACCGAGGGGCACGAGCCTACCCTTAAGGATGTTTAGGCCTTAGTCGTCCACGCGGGCCCAGTGCGGATTTTTAAGACATTACATATAAATAAAATTAGAGCGTCTAAATTTTTGTTCGTCTGTTTGTTTATTTCGGGTAATCTGTGAAACAGCTGAAGCGATTTGGACGGGACTTATTTGGCAGGTAGCGGACGTATTGTATTATTTCAAGTAAATTCGCGCATTAAAAGATATGTTGAGCTGTGGCTACTTACATATCTCTAAAATATTTTACAGCACACATAAGTTCAATAGGAAAGTGAAAAATCGGTATTCGATAATTCAGATGTAAACTGCAAGTACAAGAGATTTCTTTACAAGAGAAATAAAATTACTATATTAAAATAAAATATGCGATATTCTTATGACTATCTTTTAATAATGATGTGAATAATTAATGATTTTCCTTTTTTTACTAAAACCGTAAGTAGTAAGATGTTTTTTTACTGTATCTGATATTCCACATAAGTAATCGTGCTTTACTCTACTTAACGCAATTCCGTCACTCCCCACCTAATGATAGAGCGGCGCTCTAGGAGGCGATGACGGAATCGTCATTACATCATTATTTGCGATGATACGAAGTTCCCACTGTCCCCCAATTTGACTCCATTTAATTCTCCGAATGATCTTTAATCTAATCGCGTTAGATTTCTCGGTTTCCGGTACTTTTTAAGTGGAATATGAGATAATTGATAATGATGATGATTTTGGACTTTTGGTTTTATCTTAATATGATCAGGAAGAACACTAGATAATTATCTAAATAGTAAAAGTAAGAATGATGGTTGAGAGTACTTACATGACATCATTTTTGAAGAATCATTTCTTGAAATCATTAGAGAATATTTTGAAAAACCAGTTGGTTATTTATGTACATTACAACTATATTTGTGTCCACAATTGTATGATTTGTCCAGTGCATATAGGCGTCAATCAATCAGCCTACAGCATCCTACATTGCATGGCTATGGGGATATTGGTTCGTTAAATTCAAATTTATGAATTACATAGTTTGATCAACAAATGTCAAAAAACTTAAGGTCACACTCCTTTAATATATTATATCCTGTATTTAATAAACATGTTTATTCTAATATATTTATTTAAATGCTTGACCATCTAACTGGAAGATCACACATTAGCATATTAATATTTTATTGAAACAACCAACCTATTTTAAGTCAAATGAGGTCCTATTCGATAAGAAAAATACATTAAAACTCCTTATCAGAGTTTAAAAGCCAAATGTCTTTTTCCAATTAAAAACTCTTTTATGGAATTTAAAAATAAATTGTCATCATTTAAAGTTGGAACGTCTACGCAAAAACTAAATGATAAAAAAGCTCTTTAGGAGGCATTCGCGTTGTAAAGTAGCGCCGGCAGATAGCTTTGTACGGACAGACCGATTGCTACTATATAGATAACAATAATTAGCTGTAATGAACGTAGGGAAGGCCCGCCGGTTTTGGGGTTCCGTGTGTGCCAGTTACGTCTATGAATCTATCTAAAAAATCTATAGATATATATAGAAATTTTAAGTTTTAAAAATAACTGAATAACAGCTGAATTGATTTCGAAGAAAATTGGCGGACAGGTAGCTCAAAACTAAAACGGCGGTTATACAATACTTATATCCAAAATACTATAGAACGAAACATAAACTTTGGTTGCTATTGGATCAAATTATTACTTTGGTGAGACAAATGACGACAAGGGTCAGTTTCATTTTCATAATATTTAATTTAATTAAATTTAATGTTAAATACAAAAAAATCAAATTGCAAACGGTTGATAAAATAATTGTTGTTTTAAACCTTTTTTATACAAATAATTCGACGGAACACAATATCCGTTACCAAACGCACACTTACCATATATTTTTTAAGGAACACCGGTGGGCGGGGATCGTGTCGGATCTCCGATAGTGCGTCCATCAAATCATATGATAATCGGCCACAGTTAATTCTTGGCCGATAATAAATGCACGTATTAAACAAGACCCGTCACATGACTCGACGCCACGGAGACTTAGCCCTGGGGACTTGGGTTCTTCATTTTGCTATTAAGAATAATTATAATTTACTAATAGTGACATCATAAACTGAAAAGAAATTCGTTTGTTTGTGTGTATTCAATAGGCTCCAAATAAAATTGATGCATTATTCAAAAAGCACAGTCTCCAGATGTCATAGCCTGTTATTATTAAAACAAATTAATTCGGACTAAAACACAAAATACTACTCACCATACTTCAAGTATAATTTATTAAAAGTTTGAAATTAATTTAAGATTTCATTGTGTTTCAAATAAAAAATGTTGTTCAACTCATACTTTTGTAAATATGAAGGTAAGTTTCTTCGGAAATGTTCGGTGCAATGCACCTAAACACGTAAATAAAATCTATGCGTAGTCACCATTGGCCGCGTTTCATAATTTTAATTATACCAATTAATTATTAGTGTACCTTTAGAGACCATCGCGACCGGGCACACTCAAACATAACTTTTAACTATAAACATTTTTGTGGTTTTGGTGTAGATTAAACTATTTTAACTTTCTTTCAGACTTTCTAGTTCACTCTTACAGGAAGTGATTGATAAAATTAGCTAGTGCACGGACTGATGATTTGGTTAAGGTTACAAGCAGCAGATGGATTTCGAATATTTAAATTAGTAAATATATAGGCGAATTCCATAAATACTTTAATAAGTTATCAGATAATGAGGTAGAATAATAAAAATAAATGTATTAAATTTACCTAAACGAACAATGGGGGGTTAATGCCCGTAGTCACCACGCTGGGCAGGCGGGTTGGTGACCGCAGTGTGAACCAGTACGCAGGATGGCGCTGCTGCCCACCATCCGGTATAAAATCCTTAGTCGGCTCCTACGACACCCTCGGGAGGAGTAGGGGTGGGGATTCTATTCTGCCGTCCCCACACGGCATCTGGCGCAAAAAGTGGACTGCAATAGGTTTAAGAGAGAGAGAAACAAACAATTATTATTAGTTCCAATGTAGCACCATAGCTCTTACACTATCATGTTCACCTATCATTCGGATTATAATATGAATAATTTATCAGCGAAAAAATAATGGCTTATTATTGTTTTGTGAGCATCACGCCGCTGTCGTTGATCAGCAGTGACGCTGAACCAAGCTCGATGCTTCGCTGGTATTGCATGACGGTTCCTATTAAAAAGACTAAAATTCAAATTGACGACCCATTTGGTGCAATGATTGAGACGTCGGCTACTACAACACAGGTTCCGGGTTCGATCCCCAGCCCGTACAAATATTTGTGAGCACGAACATGTCTGTTTGTAAAAAAATAATCATAAATATGTTTATCTGTTGTTTCGTTTGCATATTACAGGCTTTTGCTTAGTTTGGGGCCAGATGGCGCTGTATGAATGTCAATGAATATTTATTTATTTATAAAATAATACGTGCAGTGTGGTGTTTTACCACATGCATTAAATTTAAATATACTTCAACAAAAGTACATGTAAAGTAATAAAAAGTAGGTGTACTGGTTCATAAGCAGCTCATTTAACGTCCTTACCGAGGGGCACGAGCCTACCCGTAAAGAGTGAATAGGCCTTAATCGTCCACGCGGGCCCAGTGCGGACTGGCTGACCTTACGCACGACCTTTGAATTACTTCGCAGACGTACAACCTGTGTTCTCACGATGCTTTCCTTCGCCATAATATTATACTGGTTACAGGACTAAAATTGCTTACTGCAACTACGCTGTTTGCATTCGAAGTGGCACCTCGATCTCTCGTATATTTCACTTTCACGGCTGGATCCCTCCCAATTATATTTTCCGTCAAAAACGGCCAAATTCGCAAGTCCGACTGGCGTCACGCTAACAACATAAATTACAACAGATTCCCTACCTCGCATAAATCACGTTGCGGTTAGCGCTTACTCACGCTTTTGTTGCTTTAAACGGAAATTGTCAAGCGGCTGTCTGCCGCTGGATTATGTTGGGAAAGGCTACATTTTGCTTACATCATTGACATTTGGTAGAAATAGGCTGAATGCCATTTGCCTGAGTTTTAAATTGATATACTTAAGTATTTTTATTCTACAATTCAATAAATTAACAATTGCCTTCCTTTTACAAAATTCTAAACGAAATTCAAATCTAATAAAATAAACTTTACATCGCATAAGTAAACAAATTAAATTATTGAAAATTGCAAAGTTCAAAAACATTTCATCATCATCAGCTCATTTAAACGTCCCCACCGGGGGCACGAGCCTCCCGTATAGGGTGATTAGGCCTTAGTCGTCCACGCGGGCCCAGTGCGGATTGGACGTCTTCACACACAACCTTTGAATCTCTTCGCAGGCGTGCATGAAGGTTTCCTCACGATGTTTTCCTTCACCGTAAGAGCGTCGGATAACGTACATATATTTTTCGAAAATTCGAAAATACATCGGTACGTGTCGGGATTTGAACCTCAGCCCTCCCGGTAGGAAGGCGACAGTCCACACCACTGAGCTACCGACGCTCTAAAACATTTGCTTTGATTTAAAAGGCAATGTTAAGTCTACTTTACATAGAGCTCACTTAGATGATGCAAGCCATGTGAAAACTAGTTGATGAGTGTAATTATAACCTTAGTGCTCAAATTGACAACCCTCACTTATGTAGACTATCTCACAACCGGACCAGAGGATCGGCAGAAATTTAATTAAGCTCCCTTCAAAAGCTCCGCAGAATCTTAGATAAAAATAACGACTTGAATTAACTCTGACGTATAGCTCCGCAAAAAGGCCTCCTCCCAAGTGGCTTTAGACAAATGGCGCTAATGAAGTCAACAATAAATGATTAATAAACTTGATGAACAGAACGCCACTTGATGCTTTTAAATAACGGGGTCCTATTCCAGCATCACTCGTTATGTTTTAAATTGAACTGAGCAGTATTCGAGTCGCCTTAATGTGTTCAGATATAAATATTTTATTATTTTGGTCATAAAGAGGCTTTGTGTCTCTTAAAACCCAATTTCTCTATACCATTTGTTGTTATTTACAGGTTTTATGTCTCCACCATTTAGCACCAGATTGTGCGTGTCCTATTGACAATTGCAAAAAACTTGTAAAAGTCGCCATTCCACCAGGCAGAAGGGCATCTTATGTTACGTTCACTCAGTCGCGATTTCCACTCAATTACACAAAACTCAAAAAATAGTAATTTCATGAATATCATACGTCTTTCTGTGTATCCCTACATCACAAAAAATATTTTGAAAACTCTGGATACCACCAAAGGTGCACTATGTAGTATCCTTTAGTATATTAAGCGGGAAAAACAACAGAAAATCAATTGCTTGCAGCACTAAAGTCAAGCGTAACAAGTTTAGCTTATTTCAGTTTAAAAAGTCCATCATTCTATCGTTGTGACATTGTAGCTAGTCTATTTGTTTTGCCCCTTTTTTCTTTTTATTTTCACTTAATCGATTGGCGGCTTAAAACATAAATTTAAGATTTAATACGAAGAGCGCGCTGTGGGCCACATTATTGTTTAACTTTTCTTTCTTTGACATTTTTTTATTTATAATAGACATTGTAACTGTTTGCTGTTCCCAAATAAATAAATAAAATAAAGACCCAGTAAAATAGTAGAGCGAGCTTTTACATCTAATAGAAAAGCAGCTATAATGAGTAACAAACGAATGTCGAATGATTCAAGAATACTCTCCGGTAATACCCAAGCTCATAGTCAGCATGACTCGCCCGTAATAAGCGGTTCTCGATCTAATGAAGTATTTTATAACGACATGTCAGATTTAATTACAGCTCACTTTAATACTGGCCTTGAAATAATAGACTGGACGAAGTTATCAAGCGTAACAATTCGGAACTGGTTTTCGGTCAATTGTTGTTGGATTAGATTTCAATGCTCACTACACTTAGGCTATGTGGTCATTGATATTTAATTTGGCTATGACAGCAAATTTAACAAGGTCTGTATTCATAATAAGAAATATAAGGTTCTGTAAAACTTCCTAATATCATAAGCTTTTTTAATGTTTTAAACGCTTTTTAACTAAAGTTACCGACATAGCCCGCCGGATCAGCAAGTTGAAATGGCAGTGGGCTGGTCACGTATGTCGCAGAACCGATGGCCGTTGGAGCAGACGAGTTCTGGAGTGGAGACCGCGTCTCGGCAAGCGTAGCGTAGGACGCCCTCCGGCCCGATGGACCGACGACTTGCGAAAGGTCGCTGGTGGAGGCTGGATGAGGAAAGCGGAGGACCGGGATATCTGGCGCGAAATGGGGGAGACCTATGTCCAGCAGTGTACTGCGATAGGTTGAATAGGAAACGCTTTTTAACCTGTTTCAAAAAAGGGGGTTACTCAATTTGACCGTATATATGCTTTTTAGGGTTCCGTAGCCAAATAACAAAAAACGTAACCTTATAGATTAATCAAGTCTGTCTGTCTGTCTGTCCATCCGTATGTCACACCCTTTTTTCTCCGAAACTATAAGCACTATACTATTCAAACTTAGTAAGTATATGTATTCTGTGTTTTTTTTTCAACGTGCGTATTTTTGCTAACACAGTTAAGCTAGCACACAATCTGACGGTAAATTGTCACACCAGCAATGCAAAGGGCATAGACATGCCACTACCATCCTAACCACTATCATAAAATAAAAAGACATCTTTAATCTATTAAAGCACCATGATTGGAGTAAGTACTTAGTTTACACGTTTGCCGAGTTCAGAGTTGCCACAATTAAAGATAAAATGTTCTGTAGCTCAAAATAAATATACGGATTCAAAAGATAACTAGGACTGTAAGAAGTCTGTAGGTTGGTAAATGGGAGAGGTAATTTCCTATGAGTAATAAAATGTTTTGATACAGGTACAATATCAAAGACGTTATTTTTATCTATTCATCAAAATGTGGCAGTATTTAATGGCACAACAGAAAGACATAACCAGTCAGCTGTTTGAAACAAAATTCAAATTTTGCAGACTCAAAAGTTGGTCTTGACATTAAAAAAGTTGTAAACTCGCACAATCTGCTGCTTGGCAGTTCAACTTCGCATTTAAATCTTTACGGCTAAGGTTGAAAGTTAATCGGCGAATTCGTGCAAAAATTCCTGAACTGGCAACAGATGCTTCGAAAAGTTACAAAATGTGCCGTAAAGATGTCTTTATTATAGCGATATGGGGTATGAGGATGTTGCTTAGGAAATAACGCTTTGTGAAACTGTAGAATATAAACAAAATAACTCTTTGAATATGCGTGTTTGCAAGAAACGATTTGACATTTCTCTCAAAAACAACCTGCTCTATTGGAGCGATACTTACAAAGTACATGTTGTGAGCAAAGACCTATAAAAACGATTTTCGATACAACGGTTTTTCGAAAGAGGGCATCACTTTTATCGCGACAGCGTGCGTTGCGACAACGGCATTTGAAACTACGTATCAGACCCTTGATATTCTGTATATATAAAGGTAGATACACCATCCGTGCCTCAAAAACGAACCGCCGAAGAGAGTACAGTTTGTACTCTTTTGTTCAGGTAAATGTGTTCGAAATTCGAAATGTGTATGCGTGCTGTCACTGGATTCGGAACACTTTTTTCGATTGTTTTGTGAGCATATCACGAATCCATACTTTTTTACATCATTGATCAGACCTCACTGCAACACTAGTTTGCTGACTCTGTTATTGTATGAAGAAAAAGTGCTTATGGTGACAATAATATTGTAATTAAAATAAAATAAACTAAGTATAGCGACGAATTTTGACATGAACAAACTAAACATTGTATTACAGTATTTAAGCTTTGTTAGCTTCTTTAATTCGGAGTTTTAAACAAAATGTACCCACTAGACGTAATAAATTCATCCCATCAAACGCGAACATTACAGCATCTGGACCATCTTGGTCCCAATCGTCATGAATATTTATCATCCCCGCGGGACAGCCACCCCTGTGAATCGATATGGAATCAAACCCCTAATCCGGTCAGGTCATTGTTGACTATAATTAGTTTTTGTCACTTCACATCAAAACCCATTCTGGGTCCATCGCACCCCACTCCTGACACTCTTATCAAAGAGAATATTATTTCAAACGCCGGTCCCGTTCCCTATTACCAAAATCCAGTTTGTTATGAATGAAATTATAGGAATCGAATAACGTAAACACAAGTGAGAGCTAACAAAAGCTGCTTTGAAAAAAGTTAGGGCAATCGCATGTTGGACCGCGCTTGACGGTGGGTTCCGTATGGTTTTATTTTAAAAGTGCCATGTTAGTCAAATGTTTGTCGTAGTGCAAATTAATTTAACGTTTTCTTAATATTTATAAAACTATTTGTTATGCTAATATAAGCGTTGAATTGACAATAGTATCTGCGTTTAAATGTACACATTTGTTGCCATTATTGTATATTTTTTAGAAAAAACAAAATGGTCTAGGCTCAGCAAAAAACCATAACAGCGCGTATGAGCTACGATCACTGATATTTTACAGATACCAGTTAACGAAAATAATAAAAATTTTCATAGTAATATTCCAATGCGGTTATAATTATAATTAAGCGTTTAATACACCACAAAATATATTTTAAAAAAATTATGAAAACATCCTTTTGTAATGTTAGTCTAAACCGATTAGCCACATTTTATTATCGATCAAATTGACACAAAACACCTTCAAAATATCTAATCACACATTGACCCTACGCAAAATTGGCAATGTCGTTTTTGCGTCACGCCCGCGTGCCTCCAAAAAAGCCAAATTGAATTCAAATTGGTTTCGTGGGGCATTAGGGATGGCCGGGGGACTTTTAAAGGAATAGCGCGGCAATAATTTAAAGTAACGTTTTTGTTAAAGGGCGGCCGTTTGTGGCGGATAATGTAGATGTGATTTAATGAAAACAGAAGGAGACCCGTCTCGAGGACTTACAAAAGCATTGACACCCTTATTAGAAAGAGACGACATCTCATTAGAAGGGCTCAGGATGTGACAATGGACTGATTTTAATGGAACTAAAAAAATACTATACGGATATAATAAAACTTTTCAATAATAAAGCTTGCATGACAGATAATACGTAGGCTATTTCAGTGTTTATGATATATTGTTACATTAAGTAATTGTTTTTAAAAAAGGCTACACTGTTGAGTTTTCTTGGGTGCTTCTTTCTCAACAGGCCAAACCACTGAAGCGCTTTTTTTCAAAGCATCAAAATTCATATTTTTAGTTTAGTATTTTAATTGTTTTTTATTATATTTTTGTATATTTTTTGACGTTTATAAGTGCTTTTTGTTAGCCTAATTTGAATAAAGCATTTTGAAATTTTGCTATATTATCCCCGAATTGCTACGGAAACAGTAACTTTACATGTAAAACCTGTGTGTTTGTTTGAAATATTAACAGCATTAGTCTCTGTTTGTACCAATTTTTTGCTTAGCCTAAAGTTGTCTAATATCTGATGGAAGAATACATAAAATGTTAATGATTATTATTATTGTATGGTATATAAAATGTGTTTACCGATCTGGGTGTTTTCTCTATTCGATAGTGATTCACAAAAACTTATATCTCTGTTTAAGTAACATAGTTTGGAATTGTATGGTGCTGTATGACTAAAGTAATGCAAGCCCGAAGTTAAAACTTAAGCCAGTATTTCTAACTTTAACATGCAAGGCAGCGGAACCGCCAAAATGTACAAATTAAGGCCCGTATTCAATAACAATAAAAGTTGAGCTTTGTTCATACGGGCCTGAAAATCGTATGAAAGAAAAGCAAGTAAAGAGCCGCCATATATACGTGGCTCTAGCAATGTTGACGGTTCAAATGAATGTTCTCGCTTCGCCAAACGAAAACGTACAGTGTGCCGCAGAACTCCCGCCAGCGGGTGTAGCCAACTAGCAACAGGTTAAGTGTGGTTATAAGTACAATTAGCAACAAATGGTTGGATGCGTATGACTATAAACTTATGAATTTTATTTAACTTTTAACTTTTAGGCCGGCAACGCATCTTGTAGTACCTTTGGTGTTGCAAATGTCCATGGGCGGCAGTATTCACTTTCCATCAGGTGATCTGTCTGCTCGTTTGCCCCCTATACTATAAAAAAAAAAAATTTCACTTCTAGTATATGAGTTCTTGCTTAAAAGGAATTAGGTATTTTTTACTAAATATTTCAATGCGTTTGGTTGCTATCTTACTTTTTGGAAAGTGACGATGCAGCCTAAGGTGTATCACGCAATTTCAAATAATGCCTATTATGTGCTTTTACCATAGTTATTTTATGTTAGAATTATCAATGGTCGAAACGTAGGCTATTACACCAAGGGTTCCGGGTTCGAAACCCGGACAGTACAAATACTTGGGTGCATAAACATATCTGTTTGGTCTGGGTGTTCCTATGTTTAATATGTATGTATTTACATAAAATTAAATAGACAACTAACTAAACATCTGATAAACATACTTATATATTTTTTGTAATTAAAACACCCAGACCAATACAAACAGACATGTCCATGCACACAAATCTTGGTAATGCCCAGGTATCACACCCGGAACCTTTAGTGTAGTAGCCGACATCTCAACCATTACACCAGATGGGTCGACGAAAAATCATCAAGTTTCACGCAATGTATCGAAGCGTAAACTTTTAAATCTTTCTCCTGCGGCTAACCGCAACTTTGTGTTCCGTTTACGCCATAACGGCCCGTCAAATTGAATTCTGTGGTTATTTATTTAACTGGAGTTTAGTGGATGCATAAAGGAACTAAGATGGCATCCGTCGATTTATTGTTATTGTGAGACGTTTGCGTCGCTTTGTTGTAAGGTTTCCTCATTAGGTTTTTATGGATATATATTTTTCTCTGGTATGGTTAAGCTTTTAGTTGCGTGTTTTCTTTTGTACGCAAGAAACCCTAGCACAATCTAGTTTTTTGCCGTTTAGTATCGTGTCTGTCCGTCTTCTACAGGTTGCATTTCGGTGAGTGTGCGTTGGAATTGCACAATTTAATTACCCCAGCACCATTTTCTAATCGGACAACTCGTAGTAGGGAGTATGTATGATTATTAACGTTATTAAGAGCTTAGAGTCCATTGATGTAGAATAATAACTGTCTATCGGTTGCTGGTTCCCTATTTTTTTTATGTCATAAGTATACAGATGTAATAATACGCCTAACCATGACAGAGTGGCATTGAAGGAGACCAACAATTGATAGTCAGTTATTATCCAACCGAGATTCTGCCCCCGCCGGCCGGGGCCATCGTCGCGTGTCCCTGTAGGTTCGCACAGTCCCTATTCGCGTAACCGGCATGTGCCGGGCCGCTTTTCTCCCAAACATGTTAGCCTACCAAGCCCCCCGCAACGCCCTAAGCCGAGGTTCGAGTCCCGTTTGGGGACGCCCTTAGGCTCGTTGTGTAAATATTAAGGCTGAGAGCCATCTGCGCTCGCCACTTGCCCGGTGAAGCTGTAAGTTCGAAAAAAAAAAACAGTTATTATCCTCCATCAACGCCGCACTGCGCCCGACACCTGAGATGACTGGTGTTAGTTCTCTTATACCCGGTAATTTCACTAGATACAGTGCCCTCATCCCGAAACACAAAAGTGTTTCACGGTACGATATCTGGCACTGCGGTGGTACCTACCTAGACGACTTAGTATCGAGTCTACCACATAGTTAATAATGCTGTTCTGGCAGGGACAGACCTATCGTTTACCATCAAGTGGGTATCATAGCCGTCATGTATAACTTGTAATATTAAAAAATCTGACTAAAATAGAGTTCGAACCCGGATCTTTGGTTCTTTAAATACCTGCTTTTTATTTGGTCTTTTACTGACTAACTTTGATTTATTCTCTGTGACTTTTTTGGAAACCTGTTGATTATTATTATCAGCTCTTTTAACGTTACCATCGAGGGGCTACCCTTACGTCGGGTTTATAGGCCTTAGTCGTCCACGCGAACCCAGTGTGGGTGGGTCACGCACAACCTTTGAACTCTTCGCAGGTGTGGGTTTCCTGACGATGTTTTTCTTCACCGTAAGAGTTGATAGTTTGATGGATTAAACCAATAGCCATTTTATCATAATAATAATGAAAACTTAATGCTTACGGAATATTTGGAATGTTAGCTACCTATTGGCGCAAAAAAAAGGGTAAATTCTAGAAACTGCTCTCTTAGTGTTGGATAAAAGCTCATACAAAACGGACATAATTTCCAGTCTGCTATTTTAATGAAACTCATCAAAGACAACGTTGGACCGATTAATAAAGTATCTTCAAAGTGTTCGTATAAAACTGAGTTATGCATATTGCTACAAATAAGCGACGCGCTTTCTCAAAGCACGCGTTTGAAGTGTTAATTACAGAATTATTATGGACATCCATTTTGAATACGCAAACTTTGAAATGAAACTAGATGGGATCGATAGCATTAATGATAATGTATTTAATGGATACGTAAGACTTTAAATAAGTAAGAATGGTAAGTATTCTTAGTCATGCCTAGAGAAGTTTGATCATAGTTTATTTTTGACCTTCACAGTTTCATAAGTATATAAATGGTCTTCACGACTTCACATGCACTGCACATGTGAAGATTTGGATCAGCAAACTTTCTTCTGTTTCTTGTATTAAATAGTGTAATCACGCCCATTCCAAATGTACTTACGAAACTTTCTGCGAACCTTTCAGAAGATGTTAACGCCGTTTCGACCTCTTTTGACATTTTCTTTTAGTTTTCTTCTTCTAAAATACAAATTTTACAAACATCTTCCTAATTTTTATAATTTTATTTATAATTGTCGCTCTATTATATACATGGAAACACTATACCTAATCTTTATATAACCACATATAATTCGGAACAGCAACTCGCGCATGTAGCCTCCTGGATACAAAGATATCTAAAAATAAAAAGAAGCCTCTGATTACAATAACCCGGGGCGAAACAAAGCTTGATTATACCCATTTGATTTATAATGTTTGCTCACATAAACGCGCCGTGTAATCGATTTCTTTATTTAGATTAGAATCCAGTTTGGAGGAATGGTATTTGTGGTCCATAGCTTGGGTGTGACGGAAGCTATACGTATTTGAGAATCGTAAGCGCTAACAAAAAACCTTGTATTCTTATGACAGAGTATTTTTTATTATTATTTGGGTTTTGACAATGATGTAACAAGTATGGATTCGTGATATGCTTACAAAACAATCGAAAAAAGTGTTCCGAATGCAGCGACAGCACACATATACATACTTCGAATTTTGAACACATTTACCTAAACAAAACAGTCCAAACTGTACTCTCTTCGGCGGTTCGTTTTTGGGGCACGGATGGCGTATCTACCTTTATATATACAGAATATCATCATTGTATAGGCCTGAAAGCCTAATAGGTCGAAGTAACTACAGGTTGTATAGACCTGTAGTTACTTCGACCTGTAAGATCTTTTGTGACTCGCTCCCTTTTAGAGTTCGTCTAGATATGACAGAGTAGCACGATATGTTCTCTAATTATTGGGAATAAAAGACCTAACATCGGTTGCCTCGGGTGACGAGCGCAGGGCAGTGTTGATGAAAAATAATGACTACCAACTGTTATTTCTTCAACGCTGCTTCTTTCATGGTCAGGCATATCACTTACCACCATGTAATCGCGCTGGCCGTTACGTTCACTTCTCACAAAAAAAAACTTTTATAATGTGCATATACAACAGATGTTCAGTCTCTTATACCCGGTAATTCTAATAGCTACAGTGCTCTCATCCTGAAATACAAAAGTGTATAACACTCCTATTTCACGGGACGATATCTGGCACTGCGGTAGTACCTACCTCGACGACTCAGTATCGAATCTACAACGAGTGAAATTCTGACCAAGCATTGGTTTCCCACATTTAACCCAATACGAAAAAGCTATTGATAAAGGCATCAAACTAGATAGAAACCTACTACTCCATTTGGACCAGCGATTTACAATGATAGTCATAAAAAATCTTACTGTTCTGACCTCCCACAAAACCAGTGGTAAAGCTTAAGAGGCTTCGCATGATAGTATGACATTATTGACTCCCGAATGATTACGTTAATGGATCCCAACATTTAACGATGGCTCACCTCTTAAAATATCCATAAACGAGATACGGGTTAATTTATTGCCGTTAACCCTCCCGCTCGCGTGGGGTCGCTTGGACCCTGTACGCTTTTTGTCTATTCAAATGACAGTTGCACCACCACTAGTCAAATTGATTACATTAATGAAGATAATTACTAAGATGTTACAAAAGTAGCGCCGTTCATTTTTCTGTTATGTTTAATGGTCCAAAATTCATAGGTAGGTTCAAAGTAACCATTACTATACGAAATAAAGCAGAACACTACTTTAGGTTTTTTTTTTCAAGATTTATTAAAATACATTTCAAAGCATTATATATGCAATATAAATCGCTTCCGCTTATTTGAGTTATCTGAAATCTATTTTCTGATAATAGTATCTGTAGCATTTTTTAAAACATTTTTTTTAAACAAAAATTATAAAAAATCAAAATGGTTGACGTTGTTGCTAAAAAATATTATACTTCCAATTTTTATTCAATCAAAGCATCGTATTAATATCAAAAACGTGGTCTAAAAATCCCAAACGACAGTGTAGAGTTAAGAACTATTTTAATAGCGAATGCAAAGCCCATGCGAATCGTGATCACTAATGGGTCTGAGATCAAAACAATATCTTATATCATCAGTGGCGACGTGATCTTTGATGTTTCTAATGATCTTTGCTAATGAAGGAAAATTAAATCGTAGAGTATTCACATGAGACCACCTCGTATACGTTGATTTATGTATTTTAATCCCATTTGAAACTTACGTTAGAAGTACTTAAAAATATAATGCTCTAATGAATGTATTTTCGTTTTAAAAAGAGAGGAAGCAACTGAAAACTAGCGCTGACTAGCCTGTCACCTGGGCCAGTGTCTTCCTAGCATTATTCACTATGCCTACTGTAACTAACCAACCATTGTATCAAATAATAATAATAAACTTTAATTGCACATCAAACATAAGAAGGGAAACAAAAGATGTACAAACAAGGCGGTCTTATCGCTAAAGAGCAATTGTCTTATGAAAATAAATGTGTTATGAGAGCAATAAACCATTTTATTATAATTATCAAGGATTCTTCAAGGAGCAATCGGCAGAATTAAAAAGTGGATTTACTACTCATGCCTGTTTTTGAATCAACTATAGTTGCTTGGTCATTTTTTCTCTGTAAAACTAAATTATTAACCTTTTCCTTTTGTAATCTGTAAAACACTGACAAACTATTCCATAGACAGACAAGAAAGTGTTGCGGATTTGCACTGTTTTCAAAAAACACATCAAAATCAAATACGTGTCGCTTCTGACGATAAAAATCCTCATTAAAATATTTTGAAACTCAAACTGTACCATAGAGCCAGATATCGTTCCCTGAGTTAGAAATGTGATATACTTCAGTATTCCAATAAGAGGGTATTTAATAAAGTGAAACCTACACTAACAAGCCTAATTCAGTAGCAAAACAGCATTAACACAGTGACATCGGTTGACAATGTGTTTCGTCCTAGAACACCTAACTTCTGAACAAAGTTGTCCTTTAATTAGGCACAGAGAAAAACGTAGCCTTAATTACAACCTTTACGTGAAAGGAAATAAGAGACTTGGATAGTAAGGCACTAATAACAGATGAACTTGTATTAATTAACTACCATTTTAAGACCTTTTGTCAATGTCTAATTTAGGTTTGATAAGGTAGATAGATGGCTATTGAAGAAGATGAGTTTTGAGATGCCCTCCAGCCCGCAGGACTAACGACTTGCGAAAGGACGCTGGTGAAGGCTGGTTATGAAAAGCGGAGGATTGAGAAATCTGGCGCAGAATAGGAGAGTCCTATATCCAGCAGTGGACTGTGATAGGTTGAAGAAAAGAAGCTAGAATGATTCAACGATTATTTTACCGAGACTCGAATTCCTTAAATTAAAAAGAGATTTAATTATTTGTTTTCTCTAATCATTCGAAAGCACTTTTCTAAAAAACTATTATATTTTAATAATCTTTACAATTCACACTGCCTGTATACTGTTACGTATATATGTCAATCAATAATTTTCCAATCTTTCCAAATTGTTTTCGAGTCCAAAATTAATGATGAATTATACCTAAAAGCTATCGTTCCACGCGATTGCACCAGCTCTATAAGCCAATGTCCCAACACCGTGTGCCCATAAACGTAGACGTTATCTAACCATCGCCCCTAGATCAGATGGGCGATACGTAACGCAATTGTACAAGCTCCAACAGCCGTGTGAAGATGTAAGCTGACTGGTAGTAATTGATGGGAGACCCGGATGGAAGACAGATTCGAAGTTCGGTGGAAAAGATTTGTGTGAGCGAGAACAAAGTCAGTAGATTTTTCTCAGGATCGTTGCAGGCACTTTTTGCATTTCGCTTGGCTGTTCAACAAGTACTGGGTTCCAACTATGGATTGTTGATCGCACAAAATAACTATCGCAATTAGGTGACTGTATTTGTTACCTATCCAGTTATCCGGTTATTTAGTTAAACTTGCACAGTTTTTCATACATGTGCGTCCAAGGTAAACTCTGCAAGCCAAGCTACGTTAAATAGCCCAGCTAAGTCTAACTAACTTAGTTGTGTATCCCTTCTGTTTCTACGTGAGCTAAGTTAAGTGTGCCTTACTGCCTTGCTTCACCCCCTCAGGTGCCTGATAAGATATCTCTGTCTGTAACCGTAGTTCACTGCTGGACATATTCTCCCCCATTGTGCGCCAGATATCCCAGGTTTCGCGGTTGTCTTTCTTTTCTTTTTGCTTTCCTTTTTTTTGAGATATATTTTATCTAAAATGACGATTGTAATAATTATCTGAATTCTCATCATAACCTGAAGTTCTAGCACAAAATGGCCGCCACTAATATTGTTTCAGGCTTATTTTTCAGTGGACGTATTTATTTCTCATTTGAGCTTAGCTATGTTTTCACTTAGCTGACAGTGTACAGCCGGCTTTAGTCTGACGCGATTATGCTCAACGGTGTATATTGAATTGTTTAGCAACAAACGCCTGTCATTGTCGAAGTGTGGTAAGTGTATCACTGTAAGGCACTCTTGTATTTGATTTACTTAAAAGGATTGCCAGTTTGGTAGATTTTTAATGTTATAGGAAGTAGGTAAGCGAGCGTAAGCGAAAGACAGACTAACGATAAAGGACTTAGGATAAATCGCTGTTAAAGGCTGTATGAGGGCAGTGAATGGACTTATGTCTAGTTGCAAATAATGAATAAACAGCAAGGCAGGAGAAAAGGATATTAATCAGGTACCAACACAACGTATGTAACCTTAGGAGGTCTTTTTTTATTAAACAGGAGGCAAACGAGCATACGGTTCACCTGATGGTAAGTGAGACCGCCGCCCATGAACATTTGCAAGACCTCAAGTCCCAGAAATGCATTACCAGCCCTTTGTGTGTGATGTGAGTACGCTCTTTTTCTTAAGGACGCCAGATCGCATCGCTCTGTCTTTGTTTCCCTTCAACCTCCTAAGTCTAAGTCTCTTTTTTAGTGCAAAGATCCCTTCGCGCTTCGCGCTTCGAAGACCTTTCGCGCCTTATATCTTAACCCTCTACTTTCGTCATCTAAACACCACCCCTCATCCTAGACAGAACCTAACACAGTGACTTTTAGAAATTCAAAATTCATAATAAAGCTTCCTTTGACGTATGAGGGTCGCGACTTACACAAATGCCGAGCATTTTAATAAAGGACACAATAGAATAAGGGTTATGCCAGGGGCAGCGGATTAGCCCCCGAATGTAAAAGAACTACGTAGTAATTAAAAAACCAATTTGTGACGTTAACCAAGGGGATCTTTGATGCCGTCTGTCTTGCGTTGTGCAAATATAATTCTCGATTATTCTCGTATGTTCTATTACCCGTATGAATTGTTATCGATCTCTCGGTCGTTTTTTGACGACCCATTTGGTGTTGCGGTTGAGAGGTCGGCCGCAACACTAAGGGTTCCGGGTTCGATTCCGGGCAGTACAAACATTTGTGTGCATGAACATGTCTGTTTGTAATGGTCGGGTGTTTTCTATGTATAATATGTGTGTATTTACAAAAAAAAATGTATATGTATGTTTATCCGTTGTTTAGTACCCATAATACAGCTTTACGCTTAACTTGGGCTAGATGGCGCTGTGTGATTGTCA
Organism: Leucinodes orbonalis; assembly: GCA_019425675.1. Lineage (NCBI taxonomy): Eukaryota > Metazoa > Arthropoda > Insecta > Lepidoptera > Crambidae > Leucinodes > Leucinodes orbonalis. The sequence continues at coordinate 88,086 of PQWD01001283.1, forward strand.
GTAGATATTTATTTATTATTATTATTTTTAATTTAAAAGAGTTTTAAGGGATTAGTTCATAATTGCATGTCGGGGATTAAAAGCGTCGCAAGTTCAATGAAAACTCGACAAGAGAAAGCAAAGAATATGGTTACGTGTAAGGATTACGTCTTTTAATGACGACCTATTGGTGTAATGGCAATTTATATCTTTACATTTTATTTATTCTATTGGTTATAAATATTACGATTGGGACAATAACTACTTTTATAAGCGAATGGGATGGATGACATCTGTTGATTTGTAAGAATGTATTAAATAAATAAATCAATGGTCGAGTCACGGTTACTATCCCAAGGGTTCCGGGCTCGATTTCCAGGCATTACAAACATTTGTTTGCATGAACATGTCTGTTTGTAATGGTATGAGTGTTTTCATGTATAATGTGCATGTATTTAAAAAATATATTATATGTAAGTATGTCTATGAGTTGTTGAGTCCTGTAACTACAAGCTCCTCGCTTTAAATGGGGTACTGTGTAAATGTCAGTGATATATAAATAATTAAGGATTTCGGAAACATGATTATGATAATTATTACGTTTCGACATCCTTAAGATTTATGGGCTTTATGGTGGCCCGGTCCTTTGGAAAACACGTGATTTATTTCTGACTAATAATAAACTTATGCCTAAAAGCAAACTTATGGCAATAAAACCAAAGCAAACTAACTTGCCAATAAAAACTCGCCGAAATTGAGCGCCGATTTGTCGTCACCGTGCACTTTACATAGTTTACCGTAAATGCATTTGCATTTAATGCAGGTGATTGAGTCGCCACACGATTGGCTCCGTGGTCCGTAATGACGGACCGTTGCTCGGACCAAAAGCGCCTATTACCTTAGTCGCCTGTTTCACTAAGAAAACTAGCTTTTTTAGTGCCACGGTTCAGAAGTCGGCTATAACATCGTGTAACAAACATTTGAAAGCTTTAGCGATGATCATTTGGTGTAATGGTTGAGACGTTGGCTCGCTTGGGGATCGAACTCGGAACCCTTAATGGAATATTAAGGGTTCCGAGTTCGATCCCCGGGCAGTACACTTGTCTGTTTGTATTGGTCTGGGTCACAGACATCCGAATATACAATTAGACTGGACAAGCCGCCAAGTTTATAGGCAGTCCCAGTGTCGCAATTTCTTTTCGGTTCTTACCTGTGAAAAGTTATTATATTTCTTGGTAAATTTACTGATTCATTGCGATAATGGCATGTTACAATTGCACAGGATGGCATTTTGGAAAAAAACGGTATTTCTTCTAATATTCGTGTCTTGACTCGTCTCAACAGAGCGTAAACTGGCAGCCAGTGTATGCTCGTTGAGCTTACATTTGTCGCACTTTAAACGCGGCTTGCCCCATCTCCTGTATTGGGAAATCTGTAGTCTGGGTGTTTTCTATGTATAATTTGTTCAATAATATTTACAATAGTAAACAGTATTCAAGTATGTTTATCCGTTGTTCAGTATTCATATTATAGGCTAATGCTAAGTTTGGGGCTAGAAAGCGCTGTGTGAATGTCAGTGGTTATTTATTTTATCATCATTTCAGGACCTCAATTCTACCAATTTAATTGACATTTCTCCACAAAGACAGAAGAAATGACTAATTTCTTTCTTTTTTTCTTTAAAGATTTTGCAATTGAAACACCATAACGATCATATTTATCATCATTATCATTATAACAGCCTAAAATACACTGCCGAAAGAAGGCCTCCACAAATGATTTCGATGCGGGCCGATTCCTTGTTCCTAGCTAGTTCCCAGTTCACATCCGATATGGGATCTACGATCATATTAGCACATTCCAAAATTAGCATAATTAGGGCCTTTGTTTCTCTTGTTGTATCAATTGCAGTGGATGTTTCTTCATAAACCTTGCGTGTATATCATTACCATCATCATCAGCCTTTATCGTTTCACTTCAGGGCACTTTTATCTATGCAATTCCAAATTCAAAGAATATCTTTGTTAGTTTGTTTCCGGTAGTTTTTACCAACAGCCCTTTGTTGAAACAGCATTTATTTGAATTACACTTTGAAGTACAAGTTATGTCTAAGCTATTAATAGGTATACGGAAATTATTACTAAATAACACTTAAGTAAAAAAAAGTTTAGCTTATAAAATCAGATTTATACAGACTCTCGGTAACAAAGAGACCGATCGGTCGCTTGTTGGTATATTATGATTCTTAGAAACTGGTTCGTAATAAATCGACTTGCAACTTGACATCATGTTAATTTGTAGGAAGCTGTTCGGGTATACTTCTGTTTTATGAATTTCATAACAGTTTTGAATTTTATAAATTTTTGCATGTTATAATATTTAGCTATCTGAAACTCAAAGTATCTGTCCTTATTCATATAAATATTTATGAATTACTTTTGATCATATTATTAATCTAAGTATATTAGTTTTTCATTCTGAAATGGAATCCACATTGTGACATATAAAAACAACAATATTTTGTTATCCTTGAAGTATACTTCTTTAATAGCCTTTTTTATTTATGCATATCATCAGTTTAATTTAAAATCCCTTGTGAATTTTTTTTTATAATTTTTATATACAAATCCATGGTAATAAATAAAAAATATAATGACTTCATAATTACTTAAGAAACTTTATAATTAAGTGCGATTCGTAATTGAACTTCAAAACTACGGCAGAGACATCAACGAACTTAATTTTAAAGACTCAGAAGCTAAGAGATGTTATTTAAATTTTATTAAGATTAAGAAAGCTTTTTCTGAGACAAAGAAATAACAACCACGGTTTTAAACATTAACGTACCTTGCTGTTCTCCCTTGCTCGTGAAGTGTGCAGGTTTCCTCACGATGTTTTCCTTCACCGTCTGAGCGCCAGATAAACTAAGATACATATCATTTTGAAAATCAAAAAAGACATTCGTACGTGACGGGGTTGAACCAGCACTTTCTAGATCGAAAGGCAACAGACCATACCGATGAGTCATTGACGCACTAAAAACAAAAAAAATAATGTTTGTTATAAAGGCTATTACAGTATAGTTTGCGGTACTTCTTTCTCAACAAGCCATAAAGCGCTTTATAGTCATATTAATTTAAGAGCGTTGGTGGCTCAGTGCACTCTCCAGACCCGAAGGCAAGAGTGTTCACACCCATAAGCTACTGACGGTCGATTCCATCAGTGCTCCAATGTAAAACTATAGTCTTTTATTTAAGTTAAATAAGGGGTGACGACTGGAAAATACATATAACTAAACAGAACTTTAACTTATCTTTATTAACCGAACTGTTACTAATTAATAAGTAGCAACAGTCCGGTGCTCAGTTCGAACCGAACTATTGCAACGAAAAAGTTGCAGTAGTCCGGTCAACCGAACTAACAGCCGGACTACTGCTACTAGAGGCTTTCAGTGATCCTGGAATCCTAGAAAACATTCTGATCTGTGACGAAATGATATTACGTCACGGTGTCCTGTCACTTTACTTTTGTTTTACACCTTAACAAAGAAAACGTCTTCGCCGTAATACTGCAATGACGACTTGGAATGATAAATAGAACCCGAAATCCACTTTTTAACCCGGGACGCAAAAATAGGGGTGTTATAAGTTTGACGTGTCTGTCTGTCTGTCTGTGTGTCTATCTGTCTGTGGCATCATAACTCCGAATGCATGCAGTGATTTCAATTTAGTTTTTTTTTGTATTAAAGGTGACTTATGTGCGAGTGTTCTTAGACATGTTTGATGAAAATCGGTTGAGCCGTTTAAAAGTTGTGAGGAGTGAAAGTGGGGAGAGTAACCGAATGACTGCAAATATACTTAACCTACCTATAAAAAGTATGAAATAAATATTAAATTAAAAATTTAAAAAACCCCGGCACAAGAACTTAAGTAATTTTCCTTTAAAAAGTACAAAAATTATAAAAGAAACTTAATGTTAAAGTACCTAAGAATCTATTAATAATTCTAAAAAAAACGTCGCGTTGGGGACCGCTTCTAATTATTCCAATTTAAATACTTTAAACTAACAATTTAAAGTATTTAAATTGTTAGTTTAACGTTTTTTTAGAATTATTAATAGATTCTTAGGTACTTTAACATTAAGATTCTTTTATTTTTTTTACTTTTTAAAGGAAAATTACATAAGTTCTTGTGTCGGGGGTTTTTTAAATTTTTTATTACTTTATCTACCTTTTGACCGTATCATTTTGTCTTTTCCTTATCGTTTTGTGTGTTTGTAATTGTATAGTTGAAAATTGTTCTTCTATGTTTATGTTACCTGCTGCTTTTGGTATGTAATTTGTACGGTCAATAAATTATTTTATTTCTTCTTTCTTCTACTAACTATTGCCTACTGTTATAGTCGAGGTTTAGTATTCTGCCAGCACATTCATGACGGTTTGTCGGTCTAGTTCTATTACAATAAAGAAGACTTTTGTTAAAATTTACCTTTTGATTTAATAATGAATCCAAGTTATTAAAGTCAACCTTGCCTCAAACCCTCAAAACCTGATGCACACGGTGAAACCGTGTCATTGTATGAAACTTTACATTCCGTCAGTGGTTGGTGGATTTGAAACGCAATAACGTTTGCGGTTACCACTCATTACGCGGGAGAGAGCTCTGCATCTGCGGTGTTACCGATGGTAAAACCCAATTATTATTATTTTAGTGTCGAATACATGGCGTAACTGTAATAGATATTAACGTGGTACTGGTATTTTCCAACTTGTGGTGAGAGAGAAATCCTTCATAGAAAAAAGAAACCTGTAAATAAGAAAATATTCCGAATTTCAAACTAGTAATGAATACCCGGCACGTAATCAAATGACTAATTCAGTTTTTACTGATGTGTATACATCGGAGTAGAAATGGACATTAGAATGTATCTGCAATTACTTTGCAAAGTATGATAGGTTAAGAATTTTTGTAGATGCTACTTTTTTTTCGGGATGATTTATGAAGGATGAATGCCCGACTGATTATAAAGCCTCGTGTAACCATGAAATATAATATATTTATTATTCTGTCAGCATTTATTGCATTTCTGCAAAGTTTTCTTTTCATAATGAAAATTCATTTATTTAGTATCAAGAGCTACTAGTAATGCAATGTGCAATTGTTTTGTTGTACACAAAAATAATTCCATCAAGAAACATTTTCAAAAAATTACATGATCTATTAGTATCTGAGACTGACATTGCCCTTAGTAAGATAATGACAGTAAAATAAAAACTTAATTAAATAAAAGTAATAACGCATAGCACCTACACTAAAATTCAGGAATTCCTAAAATACTGCTAACATTTCACTCACAAATTCCTAAAATACTGCTAACATTTCACTCACAAATTCCTAAAATACTGCTAACATTTCACTCACAAATTCCTAAAATACTGCTAACATTTCACTCACAAATTCCTAAAATACTGCTAACATTTCACTCACAAATTCCTAAAATACTGCTAACATTTCACTCACAAATTCCTAAAATACTGCTAACATTTCACTCACAAATTCCTAAAATACTGCTAACATTTCACTCACAAATTCTAAACATTTAAATAATAATAATAAATAATAATAAATAAATATCGTTTATTACTCAATAAGGTTTACAAACTTGAGGTGAAACAGCTCCTTTAAGTAATAGTATACTTGTTGTCGGAGTGTCTTTGCTCTGGCCTTAGTGCTAGGTACATTTCAGGTGTAAGGTATGCGCAGTGTGTCCGGTGAGTATCCCTTCATGAATCACCAACTAAGTATCATACCTAACCGAGCACACAGCGCATATAACATTTTGTATTTATAAAATATTAAAGTTTTATAATCAGTGTTGGCGCAATTAACGTTCAACATTTTTGTTTTTAATTAAATACAGTAAATACAAACTTTAGCTGCTCAAGGCTTTTAATTTTAATATAAAATTTCATGCAAATTCCCACGCTGCTTCAGAGGTGTTCCTCGAAATAACATATACGACTGTGCAATACAAACCCTAGTAATACCGTTGGAAATTTTCAACTAATATTTTCAACCTGCCTCCGCAAGACGTCATTTCGCCGTCGCGTAAGCTCCCAAGGAATAATTTAAGCTTGCGCAATTCGCGCTGTAATAAATTTTTAAAGCTGCAAGACCGAATAATTTAGTTGAGTCCAAGGAATTCTCGCTATTCTGCAGTTTCATAACTGGTGCAGGTAGTGAATGCTCGTTTCGCGCCATTGAATGTTGGTCTTGTTATTTTTAGGGTTTTGGCTTTTCCGGTTTCCCGGCTTTATTTAAAAAGTAAACTGGAAATTCAACGCGCAATGGAGCGAGCTATGCTCGGGGTCTCTCTTAGGGATAAGATCAGAAATGATTTAATCCGTACGAGAACTTAAGTTATACATAGCCCGCCGGATCAGCAAGTTGAAGTGGCAGTGGACTGGTCACGTTTGTCGCAGAACCGACGGCCGTTGGAGCAGACGAGTTCTGGAGTGGAGACCGCGTCTCGGCAAGCGTAGCGTAGGACGCCCTCCGGCCCGATGGACCGACGACTTGCGAAAGGTCGCTGGTGGAGGCTGGATGAGAAAAGCGGAGGACCGGGATATCTGGCGCAAAATGGGGGAGACCTATGTCCAGCAGTGGACTGCGATAGGTTGAATAGAAACTGGATACTTGGTGTTTAGATAGGGTTCATTCACCAGTTGAAAAATGATTTTTTTAGTTCATCGTTATTAGCTCATTTTATGTACCCACCGATGGGCACGAGCCTTCCCATAAAAAGTGTAGGCTTTAATCATCCACGCGGGCCCAGTATGAAACGGTCGATTTCACGCACAACCACTTTTTCGTAGGCGTGCGCAGGTTTCCTAACGAAATTTTCCTACACCTTAAGATCTTAGTATATACGGAAATAATTAATAAAAGTAATAATTTCGAAAAACATTAGAATGTGGTGCAATTTGAACTTACACTTTCTAGATCAGAAAGCAACAGTCCACCATTGAGCCTCCGATGCTAAAATTTTAATTGCAATATGATAACTACGTGCCATGCCCACTGCCATTCTAACTTGCTAATCCTGTGAGCTATGTCGGTCACATTTGTTCTACGGATGTCAGTATATATAACATAACACGGCCGTCGGGCCATGTTGTTGTTCATTGAATATTAATTCATCCTCTACGCCATGTCGTGTTTGTATGCCATGACTTGAAGATGTACCTAGGTACTTGTTTAAAGGGGTTAATTCAATTTATAAACATGTAATTTATTATTAAATATTGATAAAATGATATTCTGTATATATAAATGTACATACGCCATCCGTGTCTTAAAAACGAACCGCAGAGAGTACAGTTTGTACTCTTTTGTTTAGGTAAATGTGTTCGAAATTAGAAATATATGTATGTGTCACTGCATTGGGAACACTTTTTTCGATTGTTTTGTGAGAATATCACGAATCCATACTTTTTTACATCATTGGGTATATCTACGTATGTCAAACTCAAATTATAGAACCTAGGTTAATTATTAATGTGTTTTATCGGTACCAAATTTAATTATCGTCTTTTAAAAAGTAAAAAATCTAAAGTATAACAAGTAAACTTAGGTGGTTAACTCGATACTGAGTCGTCTATGAAGGTACCACCGTAGTGCCAGATATCGCCCCGTGAAACAGGATTACAAGAGTCTTGTGCACTTTTGTGTTTCGGGTTGAGGGCACTGTAGTTAATGCAATTACCGGGTATAAGAGATCTAACATCTGTTGTCTCGGGTGACGGGCGCAGTGCGGCGTTGATGGAGGATAAAAACTGTTAGTTGTTGATCTCCTTCAATGCCGCTCTGTCTTGGTTAGGCGTATCACTTACCACCAGGTGAGCGTCCTGACCGTCCCACTTCTAACATAAAAAATAATTGATATAATGCTTTTATAACAATAATATTACCTATGATATGGTTCTTATCTAACACCTCAAACGTATTCAAGTCCGATTCATAAAGGCAGCAAACAAAGCGCTTATCGTCATATCTATGTTTATTTAGTCATTTCCCCAGTAAATAATGTCAGAGTTCCTTTATCTCCGCCAGAATAGTACTTTGGGGAATCCAATTGAGCCACAAATGTTTATTTAATGGAAGTGTTCAAATACCATATGTCGTTTTTAGAAGTTCCGTAGCCAAATGGCAAAAAACGGAACCCTTATAGATTCGTCAAGTCTGTCTGTCTTTCTGTCTGTCCGTCCGAATACTACAACCCTTTAATTTCTCCGAAACTATAAGCACTACACTATTCAAACTTTGTACGTATATGTATTCTGTGAACCGCTATTAGTTTTTAATAAGAAACTTGAAAAAAAAAAAATTTTTGGGTTCCCAAAAATTGAACTGAACCTCAAAAAATTTTTATTGAACCCCCCCGTGTGGGGTATCAATGTTTGAAACTTAAACAATGATATCGAGGTTCCTAATATCATTTTTTTTATAAATTGAATAGATTGCGCGAGAGACGCCTCCAAAGTTGAAAAAATTGTGTCCCCCCCTTCCCCTCTAATTTCTAAAATATGGGGTTGATGAAATCGAAAAAAAATGATATATCATAAAATCTAACAATGAAATTTATTTTGAACGATTTCTGGTGAGTAGTTTTTTTTATACGTCAAAAACGGTGAACCACTATTTTTTTTATTAAAACTGTGCCTAAGTAAATAAAAATTACTTTATTTTATGTTATTTGCTACTGCGGAACCCTCTACGGGCGATTCCGACTCGCGATAGGCCAATTTTTTATCTATGCACTTGATTTACTATTGATAATGTGTACGTGGATTTATTTAAATAGGGTATTATTGGATGATCTTTGATTGTTTGTTTTGGCCGCAGATTTCCCAATACAGGAGATGGGGCAAGCCGCGATTTTAAGTGCGACAAATGTAAGCTCAACGAGCATACACTGGCAGCCAGTTTACACTCTGTGAGACGAGTCAAGACGCACGAATATTAGAAGAAATTACCGTTTTTTCCCAAAATGCCACCCTGTGCAATTGTAACATGCCATCATCGCAATGAATCAGTAAATTTACCAAGAAATATAATAACTTTTCACAGGTAAGAACCGAAAAGAAATTGCGACACTGGGTCTGCCTATAAACTTGGCGGCTTGTCCAGTCTAATTGTATATTCGGATGTCTGTGGTTTTGGCCATCAATCAACCTGCATGTGTGATAAATTACGAGTTTATTCTATGATACATTTCTTCAACCTTACTAGTAACAGTTGTCTATGAGAGACCATCGCAGTGACAGATATTCTTAGTGATATAGGAGAGTTATGTAATTTTGTGTATGGACATTGTAGATAGTTATATTAGTACATGAAACCTTCCATCCATCGTCTCGGGTGACGGGCGCAGGACGGTATTGACAGCAAACACTAATTACTTTTTCTATGCTAGTTTTTCATGGTCAGAAGTGTCACTTACCATCACATGAGCGAACTGACTGTCCTGATAACTATAAGATACAAAAACTTCATCATCAGCTCATTTAACGTCCTCACCGAGGGGCACGAGCCTACCCGTATAGGTGTTATAGGCCTTAGTCGTCCACGCGGGCCTAGTGCGGTTTGGACGACTTCACGCATAGCCTTTAATCTCTTGACAGGCGTGCGCAGGTTTCCTCACGATGTTTTCCTTCACCGTAAAAATCTTATGAACACTTAATCAATGACTACCATAATAACCGTAGTGCATCTACTACTATTCAAAAGTCACTTCTGTTTTGATGAACTATTGGAAATGGTTGAAACGGCTTCTACACCAAGAGTTCCGGGCTCAATCCCCGGGCATTATAAACATGTGTGTGTATGAACATTTTTTTTGTTTTGGGTGTTTGATATGTAAATGTATGTATTTACAAAAATAAGTAAAAAAGTATGTTTATCAGTTGTTTAGTACCCGTAATACAAGTTTCACGCTTAACTTACTGTGAATGTAAGTGGATATTTATTTATGCACCAAAACTATCCAAAAGTCACTTCCATTTCTACTCGCTCCACAAAGCGCAACGTGGCCTCCAAACATTGCCATTATCGTTTGCTTTACAATGAAAAGGCCCGCTGCGATCCCACTCGCCGCCATTTTGGGCAATCATGTCGACATAAAGAAGCAGCGGGATGTATCGATGTCACCCCTTCATGTGATACAAATAGTTCGCTTTACAAATGGAGGCAAAGCTAATGCCTCAGATTTTTTTCCTCAAAATATTATGCGCCCGTTATAATCCCGACATGAACTAATATCTTATCGAATTTTAAAAATTATACTCGGTGTTTTTACTAAAACATCGCTTGGAAACCTGCGCACGCCTGCATAAAAGATTCAAAGGTTGTGTGTGAAGTCGACCAATCCGCACTGGGCTGCGTGGACGACTAAGTCCTAAACACCCTTACGGGTAGGCTCGTGCCCCTCACTGGGGACGTTTAGTGAGCTGATAATGATGAATTTTGCTAGCTATTGTGTTGTCCTCCTGTAACACAGAAGTGAAAAACCCTCCTCTTTCACGGGACGATATCTGACACTGCGGTATTACGTTCCTAGACGACTCAGTACCGAGTTTACCACCTAGTCAGATGACGAAGTGTGAATGCCAATGGATATATATTTATTTATTGTGTGAATGCTAGTGGAGACAATTTCAATCCACAATAGTATCCAAGCCGGCCAACTTGTCGTCTTTATACAAACTATATATTACGTATAATGTACGTCCGTCCGTCATACTGCAGGCAGACCCGCATCGGTTAACCGCAGTGTGCGGGGCCGACACGCAAACTCATTATAACTGCCAACAATGACTATAACACAAAGTTTCGAGAATTCCCAATATTGCTTACGATGACTGGTTACAATTTTAATATAACCAGTCGCGTCTTTTGAAGTCCATAAAGTATGGAAATGTTGCGTAAAAAATATTTTTAAGTAATTCGAACCTATTTCTTCAACACACGTAGGTATCACACACACGCACACACACACACACACACTCTCTTCTCTCACACAGGCACACACACACGCGCGCACACATATTCTCTCTTTCACATCAGACACACACACGCAAACGCACACGCACACGCTAACGCACGCGCACGCATACATGCACACGCACAAGAACACGCAAAGAACACACACACATACTTATACATATAGTTTTTCTTTTCAATTAGCTTCCTTTTAACCTACCTATTTTTAGTGCCTCGGTGGTCTCGTGGTCACACACCGTTATTTTTTTTTTAATTTATCGCATACATTACATGAATAAATAACAACACAAAGTTTAAACATACGCAGTTGTAATGAAATTGTTCGATGCTCTCCGATATAACTAAATATTTGTGCTAAGGCGTCTAGACAAAATGGACTCGCTCAGTATAAGCCAGGGCCTGCTACGAGCGGATCTCAACACTGGTTTTCAGTGAGCCTCAGCTGAATAGGGCATGCGTCGGTTTTGCTGCTGTCAGTACGCTTAGGTAAAAAAATTGAAATATAAATATTACTAAATAAATGAACATCCACTGACATTCACACAACATCATCTACTATTGAAAACGCCTAATTTAAGCGAGAAGTTTGTATTACGGGTACTAACCAACTGAGAAACCTACAACTGACAAACATACAGAAAATATCCTGACCAACACAAACAGATATGTTTATGCACACAAATGTTTGTACAATCCGGGTATCAAACCCAAAACCCTTGGTGTAGTAGCGGATGTCTCAACCATTACACCCAATGGGTCGTCAATATAATATATGTAATGAATACAGTACATATAGTACATGGTGTTGCGGTGATCATTTTATACCAAGAATCACGAGGACAGTTGGGAACTGATATTTTTAAAATGAAGGGATGTCATTCCCAGATGGTTTTGAGGCGCGGTGTGTGGTATTGACGTTTTAAAACCAGACATTCGATGCTGGCAAATGTTGAACACTGACAGACAAACAGCATGCATTCTTGCATGCGAATTAAATTTAATGTAAAAATCCAGAGACATTAACACAGCGCTATGAAGTCTTAATTTAATTCCGAAAAGTATTTAGCATTGGTACTTAATGACTTTTTGTAAATAAATACAAATTACACATAGATGCACACAACTAGTATAGTACACGGGTATCGAACCCGGAACCTTTGGTGTAGTAGCCAACGTCTTAACCATTCATTATTTTCATTTCACAGGGTCATCAAAGAAACATCAACGATAAATAAAAACGTTATCTTGTAATGAGTGATTATGTTATTTATTCATCATAATCAGCTTAAATACTTCCTCATCGAGGGGCACGAGCAAAGGGTGATTAGGCTTTAGTCGTCCACGATGGCCTAGTACGGATTGACCGACTTCACGGACTACCTTTGAATCTCTTCGCTTGCGTGCGCAGGCTTCCTCACGATGTTTTCTTTCGCCGTAAGAGTTTTTTTAACTTTTTGACTACTTTACAGCTTCACCGGAAAATTGGCGCGCCAGATGGCTTCAGCCTTAAAATGTACACAACGAGCCTAAGAGCGTCCCAGAGTGGGACTTGAAACTCGGCTTACGGGAGCGTTGGATAAACGTGCATATAATTTAGAAAATTTGTAAAGACCTTGGTACAAGGCGTGATTTGAATCCTCTAGATCGGAAGGCAAACGGTCCCCACCATTGAGCCATTATTGTTATTAATTAATCAAGAAAGTAAGAATACTTTGAGTCTGGACAGCAATACGCACTCTCCTCCACCTATCGCAGCTCACTGTTGGAACATGTCTCCCCATTTTGCGTCAGATATTACTCATCATGCACGCCTGCGAATAGATTCGAAGGTTGTGTGTGAAGTCGTCCAATCCGCACTGGGCCCGCGTGGATGACTAAGGCCTAATCACCCTATACGGGTATGCTCGTGCCCCTCGGTGGAGACGTTTAATGAGCTGATGATGATTACTCATCCAGCCTCCACCAGCGACCTTTCAAGTCATCGGTCCATCGGGCCGGAGGGCGTCCTACACTACGCTTGCCAAGAAGCGGTCTCCACTCCAGAACTTAATACCCTAACTTTTTTACCACAGTCGTCAAAATAACCATACATTTAACGCATGTTCCCACTGAATTATATCGTTAAATATGTCCACAATCTTTTATAGTTTTTCGGGGAGAGCTTTTATGCGGGTCACGAAATTTGCTTGATAGCTTTTATTTTAATTTAGTATAAGGTTGATAATCCATTGTACGTTTACTTGGTGATTTTTGCTTATTAAATAAGCTGTTTCCATTTATTGCACTTTAATCCTATACTATTGCTTACTGCTAAGTGCATTGGGTGATCCTGATGTAGTGGCATATAAATTGGGTGATTTGGATGCACAAATGGATTTCTCTTAATATATTTCGTTTTTATAGTATAATTGTTGCCGTAATTTTTATTAGTTGTTTTAGTTTTTGTTATATAATTACATTATCTACATTTTTTATATTGATTTAGGTGATGAGATATGGTATTTGGGAGATATGGGATTGAAAACAGAACAAAGCTTTTCTAGAAAATGTTACATTACAAAAAACTATGTCGTCTGAAGTAAGGCTTGTTAAAATTAATCAAATTAATTATTTCTGATCTATCGTGACCTCTATTATATTATGACCTATCGTGTCATTTTATGATGATGTTAAGGGTTTTAAATCAAACAGTCATCATCATCAGCTTATCAACCATCCCCACCGATGGGCACGAGCCTACCCGTATAGGGTGTTTAGGTCATAGTCGTCCACGCAGGCCCAGTGCGGGTTGGACGACTTCACGCACAAACTTTGAATTTTTCGCAAGCGTGCGCAGGTTTCCCACGATGTTTTCCTTCACCGTAAGAGCGTCGGGTAACGAACATATAATTTCGAGAATTCGAAAACACATTTGAACCTCAGCCCTCACCCCACAGTCCACACCATTGAACCACCGACGCTCTTATCAAACAATTAAATTATAATAAATTAATCAAACGGTAGCTATTCTGTTTGTTTTATCTTTTATATGTTTTGTATCTTATTATTTCTTTCATCCCCCAGTATTTGTCAGAGCATAAACGTTGCAATTCAACATTGCATATTTATATTGTCATAATACGCGACGGTTTTTACCTCGATGATTGATTGCGTGGCTGTTTTCTTCTCGTTGGGCCATATCTCATGACATTGCTTCTTGTTTGTGTGGATTACTGTTGCATATTTATAAGCGGTTATTTATAAAGCGTACAATTGGACCGTAACAATTCAGAGCGTCGGTGGCTCATTTGTGTCAACTGTTGCCTTCCGATCTGGAGAATGCAGGTTCAAATCCCGCCACGTACTAATAATATTTTCGAATTTTCTTACCAAATTAAATGCACTGTGTCCGATGCTCTTTGTGTGAGTGAGTGAGTGATTTTCTTTACATCCTACCATACCATACCTTCGCACGCTTCGAAGAAGTGCGTCGGTCACGCCTGGACTGGGCACTAAGGCCTAAACACCCTTTTAGGTAGGCTCGTGCGTTTGGCGCTTTTAATTTGATGAATGAGAATTCTACTATTAGTATATGAAGTATATGAGGTATTCTCTTTAAAATATGTTTATGTCTGCAGAATATGAAAATTGGTTTTGAAAGCAAGATTTTTTTTTTGCTAGAGTTCAATTCCTGACTAATTCATACCTGCAGCATAGTTGGGCAAATCTTTGTCCAACGTAGGTATACAGTGGTTGGCAGCGAGTAAAAAAAAATTAAACTTACAAATTTTACCTTTATTTTTAATCGTTCATAGATTACAAGAGTTAATGAGCAAAAAGTACCTTGCAGTCACAGATGACACTTTTTATAATTTTAATGGGATTCACACTATTCGACTAAGAAATATTTTTGGAACCCTATACATTAAATAGACAAATAATTTGCACACAAAAAATATATAATACAGTAATTGAAAAATAAAATATTTAAAATAAAATATTTAATCCTGTCGCGTAAACACAATTTCGGACGCCCCCTTCCAAACTATCCTGATCGACTTTCTAGGTTTGGTATAATGTCACTCAAAACCCGACGTAAAAGATATGACCTCCTCTATTTACATAAATAATTCATTCCGCAGTAGACACACCAAATTCTTTCTGTCTTTCATATTAATATCTTGTATAAATGTCGACATCCAAATATATTTGTTATAAAGTGTACATAAATAACACGTTCTTACAACCCACTTGGTGAGAGTGTCGCACGTACAATGAGCTGGTCCGCGTGGGGGTAATGGAGAGATAGACATCTTCAATGATAATTTTATCTCTTATAAAAAAGCGATATTTCAGCCTTAATGACTTAGGAAAGCTATTAATTGTAAGTTTTAGTACTCTGTTTTTCTTTTTTCTAAATATTATTATAGCCTATAATATTTAAAAAAAAAGTCCTGAAATCACGCTGTGTACACCGTCGCTACAGTCTGTCTAGTCAACTGTTTTATTTTAATGTGTTTCATGTAAAGACTGTATTCTGTTTGTGTACCATACATAAATAAATAAGCGGTCGTTTAGAGCGCTTTCTTTCAGGCAACCATATAAACAAAAAGTATAAACTCGAACGTGCAAGATTGTGTAAAATTGCAAAATAGAAATTCAACGAATAAATAAATACAAACATAGTTTATAATGTATGGTATTCTATGTGACATAAATATTAAAAACATAAAACAAAATATAACACATTTATAGCCATTTATAATCATAATCATTGAATAACCATTATTTGCTGAAGACAGTACATAAAATGGGAGTGTCGGTGGCTCAATGGTGCGGACTGTTGCCTTCCTACCGGGAGGACTGAGGTTCAAATCCCGACACGTACCAATGTGTTTGCGAATTTTCGAAAATATGTACGTTATCCGACGCTCTTACGGTGAAGGAAAACATCGTGAGGAAACCTTCATGCACGCCTGCGAGATTCAAAGGTTGTGTGTGAAGTCGTCAACCCGCACTGGGCCGCGTGGACAACTATGGCCTAATACCCTATTCGGTAGGCTCGTGCTCTTCGGTGGGGACGTTTAATGAGCTGATGATGAAGTACATAAAAATATGGGCATCGAAATTTTAAACAATACTACAAGTAAAGCTATCACAAAAGTATTCTTAAAATACCTTCTTACTATATAAATACACACTTATAATAAATTGTATTCTAGTTCACGGATATGTAGTAACGTGTAAACCGCACTTTATCCTCGTAACCGGTCCCATAAGCGATTCCACGCATAAGTAGTTTAATAATTATCATTAATATTTCTCATTTTACGACAACGAGTTTATAAATTAATGGATACCGTTTTTATACAATGATTAATTCAAGGTATCATTTTTTTAAATGCAGTTTCGGTTTTATTCAACAATGTCGAAATGCAATTCTACGAATAAACTATTCGTTGGAAACAAAAGAAAGCTTACAAGATGGTGTATCGCCTTTTTAATGATACGGCAGACTGTATTTCCATTTTTAATATACAGACACTATTGATGGAGGGTATACTCCATAAAATAATGGCAAACAATAACTTGATATCCATATTTTTATAACAGAGCTTTTTTTTGAACTGACTACTACTGTTGGCCGCAGATGGCCTTTACAGCTTCGCCGGGCAATTGGCGAGTGCAGATGGCTCTATCAGCCTTAAAATTTTCACAACGACCCTAGGGCGTTGCGGGGGGAGGGGGCTTGGTAGTTGATGGGGGTTTATTGAAGAGCGTCGGTGGCTCATTGGTATGGACTTTTGCCTTACGATCTGAAGGGCGCAGGTTGAAACACCTCCACGTACCAATGTGATTTCGAATTTTCGAATGTACGTTATCCGACGCTATTACGGTGAAGGAAAATATCGTGAGGAAACCTGCGCAAAGGTTGTGCCTGAAGTCATCCAATCCGCGCTGGATTGGCTGACTGGCCTAAGGCCTATACCCCGTTTACGTTTAGGCTCGTGCCCCTCGGTGGGGACGTTTAATGGGCTGATGATGATGACATAACTCTATAACCAATAATATAAAAAAATTAAAGAGTGACTATCGAGTTTCTTACCGGCTCTTCTCAAAAATCCTACCTATTCCGAACCGGTGGTAGATTCAGTAAAAATATAATAATAACAATTGACGATTCAAAATTATCTGTAACAGATTTATTTGAATAAGGATATGTTAAGTTTGAGTTAACCACTTACCATCAGGTTAGAGAGCGGTCTGCCCTTTTATAATTTAAAAGCCAACGTACTACCGACTTTAACTTCTTGTCAATAAGTTTTAAAACTGTAATTAATCACTGGCAGTTTTAAAACATATTTTCAATAATTCTTATCCAACAAATAACCAAATCAATGACCAATCAATTAATTTGTTTCTCATAAACTCAACAGACTTAACCCTTTCACTGTTCAAATAACAACAAACGCCTCATGGAATAATTCGTTTCGCCAATTAACATATTTTAAAAGCCCTTATTGATCATTGGAAAACAAATACAGACGGATAAGAGCTTGATTTAAATTCTGAAATTCAAATGACTTGGACTAACTTCAGAATACAACCCTTGGTTTGAAAACCACTTTGTGCACAAAGGTGTGTTTTTAATTTATTTGAATATCTAAGTAGAAAACTAGGGGATACTGTTGCTGAATAATTCTTGAATTTAATAAATACTAAGTTGCAAACTGAAATTGTGGTTCGTTTGGTGCGACGGCCTATTTTGTGTAATGATTGGAACGTCTATTACAGTAAGGTTCCTGGTTCGATCCCCGGGCAGTAAAATATGTGTGTGAATTGAAAGAAAGAAAAATCTTAATTCAAATAAATCTGTTACAGATACTTTTTAATCGTCAATTAATATGTCAATTTGTATTGCGGTATAACTTACCATTAGGTGAGTGAGGCGACTGTTCAGTTGCCTCCCTATGAACAAAATTGAAAAAATAATAGACTACCAATCGAGTGTAATGATTGACGTCGGCTATCACACCAAGGGTTCCGGGTACGATCCCCGGGCAGTAACATTTGTGTGCATGAACATGTCTGTTTGTATTGGTCTGGGTGTTTATATGTGAATATATATTTACATATATATATATATTGTATATATATATATATATTATATATATATATTATATATTATTATATATATATATGTGTGTGGTGTGTGTGTGTGTGTGTGTATAGTATATAATATAAGTATCTTATTCGTTGTTTAGTGCCTATTACATGCTTCAGTACTATATGCTTAGTTTGGGCTAGATAGCGTGTGTTATATTCATACATATATTTTATTATATTTAAAGCCGAGGCTATGTTTTATAGTGAAGCCTATACACCAATAGTACAAGTTTAGACTTCATAGTAAAGAATCATCATGTCATCATCATCACCAAGCCTCAAATTCCACTACTGAACGAAGGCATTTTCTAATTAGTTCCATACAGACTCAGCACTCAGCAGTTAGTCCCTGATCCATAGTAATTTTAGTTACAGTCCTTCGTCCTGAAACAAAGAACTTGTTGGTTTTTTATTTTTTTATAGGCTGATATCTGGCTCTGCAGAGATACCGACCTAACGACTCAGTATCAAGCCTGTTAATTTCGATACGTGTTCTCAGAATTCTAAAAAGTTCTTCTGCATTAGACTGCTCGTTCTTACAGCAACAAGTGTTGTTGCTTTCAAATTGGGGCGTTTTGCGAACTGCAAACTTTACAGGCAAAATATAAGCATCGGAAATTCCGAAGCTTATGCAAATGACATAAAACGGCAGTAAAAGTGTCGGACCTCTTCCCGGTATCCTTGTACGTGACGTTAACAACTGAGGTCCATCACTGGCCATCAATGTTGAACAATTATCCAAAGCCTGAGGCTTCATATTGTAGTGCTGCGAATACATATCGATACAAGAAGTGTTTTTAAATAACTCTATGGTCTAGTGTGCCAGGGCTTAAATCACCGCCTGGTCCGATCGTAGGTTTAGGTACCACGGAGAGCGCACAATGTGTAAGTTATGAGAGTTATTTTTTCAGGTACTTAGGCATTGCAGACTGAATTACCTGATTGTCCGAAAATAAGCTGATTCAGTGCTTTAGAGGGCACGTTAAGTCATCGGTCCCGGTTGCCATCGTGGACGTTTTTAGATAAACAATAATAAATAAATATACACTGCCATTCACCCAGCACCATCAAGCCCCAAACTAAGAATGAGCCTGTTATATGGGTTCTGTGTACCGGGGCACGAGCCTACCCGTAAACTGTGTATAGCCTTAGTCGTCCACGCGAGCGCAGTGTGATTTGTCCGACTTCACATACAACCCTTGAAATTCTTCGCAAGCGTGCGCAGGTTTCCTCACGGTGTTTTCCTTCACCATAAGGCATTGGAGAACGTACATATAATTTTCGAAAATTCGAAAATACATTGATATGTGGCGCGGATTTGAATCTACGCTCCAGAGGCAACAGGCCACACAATCAGCTACCGACGTTCACAAGCATGGACTATGACGCTACAATAATGATAAACAGCATATCGAGTTGGGGCCATCGTCGCGTGTCCATGTAGGTTCGCACAGTCCCTATTCGCGTAACCGGCGTGTGCCGGGCCGCTTTTCTCCCCAACATATGTTAGGCTACCAAGCCCCGAGAAGCCGAGGCTCGAGTCCCATTCAGGGATGCCCTTAGGCTCGTTGTGTAAATTTTAAGGCTGAGAGCCATCTGCGCTCGCCAATTGCCAATTAAGCTGTTAAGGTCATCTGCGGCCAACAGCAATAGCTAGTTCGAAAAAAAGCATATCGATACTAAACAAATTCCAGCCACAACACTACTGCAACTTGATCAAAAACCACTTATTAAGATATCGCGGTCACATCGGCCATTACGCAATGGAAAGTCTCAGTAATTCCTCCTGTAATACCTCGCTTGGGAACAACCGTGACAGACATCAATAACTTTTTACCGTTCGTTCGGCTTTTGGAAACAACGAGATCATCGATTTAAACTGATTGGACGAAGATAATTTATTACTTGGCCCCACAGACATCAGAATATACATTAGACTGGACAAGCCGCCAAGTTTGTAGGCAGTTCCAGTGTCGCAATTTATTTTCGGTTCTTATCTGTGAAAAGTTATTATATTTCTTAGTAAATTTACTGATTCATTGCGATGATGGTATGTTACAATTGCACAGGATGGCATTTTGGCAAAAAACGGTAATTTCTTCTAATATTCGTGCGTCTTGACTCGACTCACAGAGCGTAAACTGGTAGCCAGTGTATGCTCGTTGAGCTTACAGTTGTCGCACTTTAAACGCGGCTTGCCCCATCTCCTGTATTGGGAAATCTGTGCTTGGCCCTTATTAGCTTGGGGTCGCATGTGTTGGTGTTATTAAATTGTTTCGCTTAAATATTTCAATTCGGTGGAATTTTTAGGAGAATTTTTTATCAGTTGTTTGGAAAAGAAACAGTATACATACAAATAAACCTATATTAATCTAATGGCCCCGTTCACATCCTTGCAGAAATAATAAAATAAGTATTTAAAGTATAATTATAATTAAATATATCCACTGATGGAATGGGAACTGTCTGAATCAGTTCCATAAAGTCCTGAACTAAGCATTAGCCTGTAATATAGATAATTTACAACAAATAAAAATACTAACATATTTTTTAAAAATATTTACATATTAAACAAAACACTGAGACCAACACAAACAGACATGTTCATGCACACAAATGTATGATCGAACCCGGAAACCATGGTGTAGTGGCTGGCGACTCAAATATATGGTCGTCAATTATGCATATGTCATATTTGTAACATAATAGGTATGATTATACAACTCGTTCATAATTAAAAACCCAGACTAATTCAAACATACATGTTCATGCACACTAAATATTGAAACTATCCCAGTATCGAAACCGAAACTATGTATGATGCCATGACGACCCATTTGGTGTAGCGATTGAGACGTCGGCTGCTACACCAAGGGTTCCGGGTACGTTCCATGTGCAGTATAAACATTTGTATATATATATATATATATATATATGGCGCTGGGGAATATCAGTGGTATACGCCACACGGGTCATCCGCCATCAGTTTCATCATAAAGTTATTATTATATAATATGCACCAAATTAATACTCTTACTTTTTTGATGTTGTCGTAAAAAGATCACAATCTACAACAAATTTATTTGTAACATAAAATTGTGACAAAACCCTATACTATGCTTCTAATAAATGTCTCACACATCAATCATACCAAAATTAAACTATAGTTAGGTAACAATTTCATAGTTGACATATTGCGTGCCCGAACGAGCGTGCTCAATTTACATCAAATTACATTGTATGTCATTAACGGAATCCAACCGAATCTTATTTTAAAACATGAACTTGAAAATTTTACTTTACACCTCGACGATAACGTTGAAATTCAAAAAGGAGCAACTCCAAAAAGGATTGCTGATGGTGCCAACCTAAAAACTGCAGCAAAAAGGTGGTCCCACGGAAACGCACGACAGATGACACCAAGGTGACTTTAATGACAATTTAATAGCATCGCCTTCTGTTCTGGAAGGAACATGTAATCATCGCAAATGATAAAACCCTCATTACTGAGATGGAGTTTTTTGTCAACGAATTGCGGTTACTTAGAAATGCTTTAGTTGGAAGCAAATTATGTACGCTGAGGTTAGATGTGAAGATGTTGGGGCAATTTGTAGCGGCTCTGTTGGTCTGTGTTATTGCAAGGGATTTCTTTGTTGCTATCATTAGCGGTGTTTCAGCTGTGGTGCGTAATTTCGTCCTTATTTTTATATAAATTTGTTTTTAATGTCGCAGGAGACATTTTTCTGGAACATTCTTGGAAAGAAGTTTTTGATCCAATTTTTTTTAATACATAAAAAATAAATATCCTGAGATCTACATTACCACAAATAAGCGAAAAGAGCGTCGGTGGCGCATTGGTGTGGATTGTTGCCTTATGATCGTGAGAGCGCAGGTTCACATCCAGCAATGTATTAATGTGTTTTCAAATTTTCGAAATTATATGTACGTTATCCGACGTTCTTACGGTAAAGGAAAACATCCTGAAGAACCCTACGCACGCCTGCGAAGAGTTCAAAGGTTGTCCGTGAAGTCGGCCAATCCGCACTGGGCTCGCGTGGACGTTTAAGACCTACACAACCTTTAGATAGGCTCATGCCACTCGTTGGATACGTTTAATGAGCTAAACTTTTAAATGCTTACTTTATAATGATGAAGTAAGCGAAATGGATGTTTACTTAATATTTTGCATTTGTAAAATATGGATACAATAGAAAAGATTGACATTGGGTTTTGATGTATAATATTGATAGTAGAATATCACTTAAAAGATATATAGAAAAGAAAGAAAGAAAGAAAAAAGATAGAAAAATATTTATTTGGCGCAATAAAATTGTACATGTTAATTCTTAATACTAAAAATAATTATAATGCTACCAAAATGGTGGCCACTCAGCTAATGCCAAGACAGTTTTGTCAAGGCGCTGTTTTGCAGTGGAGAGGAGTGTCGTAACCATTTATAAATAACTGTAACTTCACCTCAAACATCGCCACTCGCAGAAAAGGTCGTGCAATCTTAAACGCCGCCTTAAAGCATTTGATACAGATATCACGTCCTTATCTAAAGAGCCCCGCGTCTAAAAATGATAGGTAGGTACCGTCTCGTTTTAAATTCACTACGGGTACTTATTATCATGCACGAGATGTCTCTTTAGTATGCTGGTCCAGCGACGACACTTATTAGTCTCAAAAATTCTCAGAAACCCGCCTTTGGAAGTTGGGTACCCTCCCATTTAAAAGTTTAGCTTTTAGTCACGTTGGGCGAAGCATTGATCAGTTTGAAGACGCTTTGCGCTTCGTAGAATTTGTGAGTGTCCCGATGAATAGATTTTGAACGCGATTTGGAATATTGGGTTTGTATTACGTGAAAATTATTGAAGGTATTTTCTTTATTCAATATTTTTTCATGTTGTGAACCTGTTTTATATCAGTTTATTTAAAAATTTCAATACAATGATTTCAATACAATGAGGTTAACAGTTGTGTTAATAAGGTGCAGAGCACACACGAAGGAATTCAAAGCTTAATTAATCGCAAGTAGTGAATTAACTGATAGTCTCAAAGAGTTTCAAGTACACAAAAAACACGGGAGATGGCATAAGGTTTATAAATCCAGATATAACTCAAAATTAAATTGACGGTAACATTCGTTTTTAACGGGAATAAGATACCTAGTTCTCGAGACATCTGTTGTGTCGGGTGTCAGGCGCAGTGCAGCATTGACGGAGGATAATAACTGTCTTTTATTTGTTGGTCTCCTTCAATGCCACTGTGCCATGGTCAGGCGTATCACTTACTATTAAGTGAGCGTCCTGATCGTCCTGTAGACTTTAAGGATACAGTCTTTCCATGAAACAAATTAAAATAAAACAGTTCACAGGACAGGACTGTAGCCCAGATACGGTGTACACAGCGTGATTCCAGGACTATTTTAAAAATATAATAGGCTATAAAATATTTGGAAAAAAAGAAAAACAATTACAATTAATAGCCTTCTTAGGTCGTTAAGGCTGAAGATATGGCTTTTTATAACAAATATAATTATCATTGAAGATGTCTATCTCTCCATTACCCCGCACGCGGACCAGCTCATTGTACGTGCGACACATTCTCACCAGAGGGTTGTAATAAGACGTGTTATTTATGGATTACCCTAACCCACTTATTTGACGACCCATCTGGTGTAATGGTTGAGACGTCGGCTACTACACCATGGGTTCTGGGTTCGACCCCGGGCGGTGCAAACATTGCGTGCATGAACATATTTCTTCGTATTGATCTGGGTGTTTTCTATGAATAATATGTATGTATTTACAATAAAAAGTATATAAGTATGTTTCATCATCAGCTCATTAAACGTCCCCACCGAGGGGCACGAGCCTACCCGTATAGGGTGATTGGGCTTTAGTCGTCCACGCAGGCCCAGTGCGGATTGGACGACTTCACACACAACCTTCGAATCTCTTCTCGGCGTGCGTGAAGGTTTCCTCAGGATGTTTTCCTTCACCGTAAGAGCGTCGGATGACGTACATATATTTTCGAAAATTCGAAAACACATTGGTACGTGCCGGGATTTGAACCTCAGCCCGACCAGTAGAAAGGCGACAGTCCACACCATTGAGCCACCGACGCTCTCGATTAGTATGTTTATCTGTTGTTTATTATAAATATTACAGGCAAATGCTTAGTTTGGGCCTAGATGGCGCTGTGTGAATGTCAGTGGATATTTATATAATATCCGTATACGAAAATATATTCATACATTTTCGCCAAGAAACTCGATTCATCAGTTAAAAGGAACTAGACTACCGCTTAGTTCACGCTCCTAATGTATTATACATAGTCGATATTGCCTCTGATAAAGCGGTTAAAGCGAATCTCAAATTTAAAGCAAGATCGAATGCTAATGTCTTGTGTTTTGTAGATGTCGTGTTCATTAATATTAAACTGGGGACACGTGGTGGAAAAAGTGCTCCAAGTTTCGCAGTTGGATCTTAAGCATTGCACGTATCGTCATCTTAAAGTTTTTGGTTTGTTACAAAAGAAACATGCAATTGTTTCATTGAATTGATGAGCGCAGATTGTGCAGCTTTGGTATGTGTTTGTCATAATAACCGTTTCATGTGTGATAAAGGGTTTTTGTTTGTCTTTTATCAGATTGTATTGTCTAAAGCTTTTGCGATTCTCATACATTGAATCAGAAGCAACTGAGAGGGCTATGGTAACTGCACGAAATTTTTGGAGGATAATAAACAAATTATTTATATACGCAATAATTATCCTAGCAGTGTATTTTAAAATTCGTGGAATTGGATCCAGAGTGAAGGGAAAGAGAAAGACAAAAAATAAATATATGAATTAATAATTACAATCATTTTCTATAAATTTTCCATATACTAGTGATTTGTAAATAAATAATAAATGTTGGAACCTCCATTTAAGCAACAGAAGCCATTCTGGAAGTTCCGTTCTTTCATATTCTCATAATATTACTAGGCCTTATATTATAATTTTTGTATCAAATTAACAAGCTTAAAATATGTGTTTGTGGTTGTGCATGTGTGTGTGTGTGTGTAAATCAATAGAATCAAACTGTCCAAGCCAACTACAAATCGAAACTCCCTAAATTATGCGTATCCCAAATCTTAGACGCAGCTTGACGAATCAGAATAAATTATTTGGAGCATTATTCTCCAATCATGACCGTAACATGCGACGCAAGTCGGATTGACGGCTTACACGAGATGTTAATTCGATCATGACTCTGGCGTGTTGTGATTGTGTTCATACAGTGACTGGGCGTTTTGGTATCAAACCCAATCGGCGGGAGGGTACGCTTGTCATACGTAGTGTTGTAAGAACCGCTTTTCTTATTCAAAATAAAACACTCTGATAACAGTTTAGGTATAGTATGTTAAGATTTAGTAAACTAATAGTTTGACGACCCATTTGGTGAAATCATCATTACAACCTGAAAAGACCACTGCTGAACGAAGTCCTCCCCTTATGATATCACGCAGATGTATACATGATAACATCATCATCAGCTCATTAAACGTCCCCACCGAGGGGCACGAGCCTACCCGTATAGGGTGATTAGGCCTTAGTCGTCCACGCGGCCCAATGCGGATTGGACGACTTCACACACAACCTTCGAATCTCTTCGCAGGCGTGCATGAAGGTTTCCTCACGATGTTTTCCTTCACCGTAAGAGCGTCGGATAACGTACATGTATTTTTCGAAAATTCTAAAATACATTGGTACGTGTCGGGATTCGAACCTCAGCCCTCCCGGTAGGAAGGCGACAGTCCACACCACTGAGCCACCGACGCTCTAACGCTCCGATGATAACATGTACGTGTATAAATATTTGACAACCCATCTGGTGTAATGGTTGAGAAATCGGCTTCATAAATAATCGGTTACACCAAGGGTTCCGGGTTCGATCCCATGGCAGTCCCTGGGATTTTGTGCATGAAGCCAACAATGTCTGTTTGTATTTGACTAGGTGTTTTAATTGTATAACATGTATTTATTAAAAAAGTATAAAAGTATGTTTATCCGTTGTTTAGTACTGATACTACAAGCTCCTTTAAATTGGGGCGTGTATAAATAAAATGTGAATGTCGGCGTATATTTGTTGTCGAGGTCGTTTGTACTGTGATCGCATCCCATAACGATGCGCCTCCAAAATAGATCACTCGTATCAGATTTGGCAATGGTGTTCAGTATTGACGATTTATGTAAACGCCCTCTTTAGAAAACGCTTATGACTGTACGAACAGTTTCTATAAAAGACATTTTAGCATATCTGTGATAAGATAATTTGAAAAGTGCTATGGCGAAGGAGCGTCGGTGGCTCATTGGTGTGGTCTGTTTCCATCCAATCTGGAGGGTGCAGGTTCAAATCCTGATGCGTATCAATGTTTTAGAATTCGCGAAGTTATGTGTACGTTTATCCGACACTCTTATGGTCAAGGAAAACATCGTGAGAAAACTTGCGCCATCGAAGAGATTCAAAGGTTGTGCGTAAGTCGGCCAATACGCACGGGGTCCGCGTGGGCGACTACGGCCTAAACACCCTATACTGGTATGCTCGTGCCCCTCGGTGAGGATGTATAATGAGCTGATGATGATGATGGAAAAGGTTATGTTAGGTATTTCCTTACACGATTAATAAATATTCACTGCCATTCACACAGCGCCATCTAGACTCAAACTAATCAAATATGCTTAGTTAAATGCTAGATGGCACAGGCACAGGCTAATAAGGGTTACAACTGATTAACGTAGGTACTAATATACTTCTTTTTTGTAAACACAAACCAACATGCTTATAAGATCCGTATAAGATATTGAGATCTGTAAGAGAACTGGAGTCAATATTTTAATGGTTTTTTTTTATCCTCTATAGGCAGACATTTGACCGCCATCTCACCTCATGGTAAGTGATGATGCGGCCGAGGATGGATCATGCCTGCCTAGAAACAGCCTATTCACTCTTGCCTTGAAGACGGCCAGGTTGTAATGATCGAGGAACACATACGGAAGCAAAGAGTTCCATTCCTTTGCGGTGCGCATTAAGAACGAAGCACCATAGCGGGCTGTGCGGATGTGTGGAATGTCTACCACGTAAGGATGGAACGCTCGCCTCCATCTTGTATCCCGATGGTGAAAAGGGGCTGGTGGAATAAGGTGTGTAATACCATCGCACACTCACCGAAATGTAGCCTGTAAAAAACCGACAGCCGTGCAACTCTACGACGATGCTCGAGGCTTTGCAGCATAGCGTCAGTAAAAAAAAGGGGGCAAAGCGTAGACGGATGAAAAATGAATAATGTTGGTATCCGAGGATATTTACTATTAGTGATCGGTTGGCATTGAAATAATAACTCCTTGCCTTAAAGCGCCAGATACAAAAGATTTTCTTTTGTGTCTGGATTCCCGGCGTTCAATGTGTTAAGGTAGGCCTTTATTCAGCAGGGACATTCAGCTAATGACAATGATGATAAAGTTGAATTCGGAGACAAACATCTCAAAACTCACTCCTGGGTTACCGCCATCTTTTAAAAAGTGTTACAATAATATTACTTCGTCTTTTCTGGTACAAAAACGCTGACGTATCATTATAACAATACTGTTTTAAGAGATTGCGGTAACCTCCCTGTTAGTTTTTTCCCATAAATCTTGTCTATGAAAAATAGATTCACAATTTATTGAAATAAAGAACGCTCTTCATACCGATGGACCAAAAACATTTGAAAATTTGGGTGTAGGCTCCATAGTTATAACACCAATGCAAACATGAATGTTCATACCATAAATGTTTGCACTGCACGGGGATCGAACCTAAATAACTGTCTTGGTGTAGCCGACAGTCCGCACTAGTTGTATTATAACATTATAGATTTTAATTTTAAATTCATAATTAAGATAATTAATTAACTTAATTAAGTTCATATTTTATAACTTTGATTTTGATTAATTCATCATATTATTTCAAAGAAAACAAAGGCCCTAAGAACATATTACTATAAGCTACTTAGCAAATTGAATAGTAGGATAAAAGTTTAATATTACCACAATCTTTTCTAAGACTTCTAAGCGAAATTTAAAAAGGAATTCTATAACTAGCAAGTTACGGTTGAAATTCATTGCATTCGTTTCACAAAGAACAAATTCAAACGTTTTAAAGAGAAAAATGTATTGTCACAAACGGCAGCAAATCATACTCAAGTGTTATCTCTAAGACCGATCTTACAAAGCTTTAAAACCCTAACATTTATACTTTAAAAAATAAGAGAAATTAATTATCGGTTTTAAATGTTGGTTGGCTAGTTGACAACAGTTAAAATATTTTTAATATATAAACTTTAATAAGGTAAACATAAGCAGTACGAGTAATGAAAAAGGTTCTTGTCGTTAGCTCATGGTAATTAACTGAATACATGCAATTAAAAAATATAGGTATAGAAATATAAATACTAAAAGTTTGAGAGACAGAATTATTATGAATATTCCAAAATACTATGAAAATTCACAAGGAAAAATGCATATTAAACAGCATTGTTCTTCTAAAATAACATGTCATAACGCCTAATACATGGCAACAGTTTTTTTATATGATATTTTTAAATATTATTACCTAATATTTTATATTAATGTGGTACAACATAAACATGCATATTAAATTTTCAAAAATTGAAACGTTAGGACGTTATCGGCTAAGAAAAACAAATCAAACCGCCATGATGGTTTCAAAACAATATATCAATGGAAAGGAACACTTTATATGAATATATTGAGATCCGGTTCATCGTAACGTCTAGCTTCATCTGAATATTAGACACGAGATCTTATTTTGAGATCGCTCGTTTCAATAAATTTGTTATATTTTAGACGAAAATTCGAAAATACATTGATACGTAACGGGATTTAAACCTCAGCCCTTCCGGTAGGAGGGCAACAGTCCACACCATTGACCCACCGATGTGTTTTCGAACTTTCGCAATTATATGTACGTTTATCCGACTCTCTAACGGTGAAGGAAAACATCGTGAGGAAACCTGCGCTCGCCTGCGAAGAAACTCAAAGGCAGTGCGTGAAGTCGTCCAACCCGCACTGGGCCCGCGTGGACGACTAAGGCTTATACACCCTTAACGGGTTGGCTCGTGCCCCCTCGGTGGGGAGGTTTAATGAGCTGATGATGACAATAAAGAGGATTCTAAACGAGTATGTCTTACTACTTGCAAAAGGACACTAAAGTTATCTGATGATGAAGATTATAGGTTGAAGAAATATCCGCATTGGTCCGTGTGGGACCTTACAGCCCAATCTCAGTACTTCGTAAAACTAGAGAGTTTTAAATAAATAAAAGTTTTACTACAAATTCCTCAAAAAGCTCTCTTCCGAGTTTGAAAATACATCAACGACCTACCATGTGTCTAATGCATAAAATATGAATGGCCTTTCTGAATTTGTCATACCGAGCGACGGCGATCGATGCAATGATGTAAAAAGGTATAGATTCGTGATATGCTCACAAAACAATCGAAAAAAGTGTTCCGAATGCAGTGACAGCACACATACACATATTTCGAATTTCGAACACATTTACCCAAACAAAAGAGTACAAACTGTACTCTCTTCGGCGGTTCGTTTTTGACGCACGGATGGCGTATCTACCTTTATATACAGAATATCATTGGATCGATGCAAATAACTATGGATAAGTCACACCCCGCGCTATCGATGCATCGGGACAATGCAATACAGATTGTATCGATAAAACAATCGATTTATATCCGATTGATTTTATTCGATAGTTTTTTATGTTATTAGTGTACGTTAAGTTAGTAGTGTCAGGAAGCTAACCTTATGGTAAATAATACGCCTAACCATGATGGAGCGTAATTAAAGGTAAGCATTTTTATATTATTAGTGTACAGAACGGTCAGCTGATGGAAAGTGATACGCCTGACCAAGACAAAGCGGC
Organism: Leucinodes orbonalis; assembly: GCA_019425675.1. Lineage (NCBI taxonomy): Eukaryota > Metazoa > Arthropoda > Insecta > Lepidoptera > Crambidae > Leucinodes > Leucinodes orbonalis. The sequence goes on from PQWD01001283.1 coordinate 118,263, forward strand.
GTTAGAGACCAACAATTGATAGACAGATATTATTGTCCGTCAATGCGACACTGCGCCCGACACTAATGACAACATATGTTAGGTCTCTACTACCCGGAAATTTCACTAGTAGTTGCGAAATTTATCTTGATTTGGTTGCAAATTAAATTTTATAGTGCAGAAAAATATTAAAGACGTGTTAGATTGTATCATCATCAGCTCATTATATGTATGTCACCACCGAGGTGCACGAGCCTACCCGTATACATACCCGGGGTGTATAGGCTTTAGTCGTCCACGCGGGCCCAGTGCGAATTAGCCGCAGCACCACCTTCGAATCTCTTCGCAGGCTTGCACGAAGGTTTCCTCACGATGTTTTCCTTCACCATAAGAGCGTCGGATAATACAAATAATTTCGAATATTAGAAAAAATAATGGTACGTGGAGGGATTTGATCTTGCATCCTCCAGATCTGATGGCAACAGTCCACACCAATAAACTTCCGATGCTAGATTCTATAGATTATATGTATAGCTCTTATATTTTAATCTTACATGTAAGAGGTATAAACACTAACTGCGAGTTTGGTTCACAAATTTAAATTACGGGCAATAAGAATGTTTGGGGTCCTATCTATACTAATATATAAAGCTGAAGAGTTTGTTTGTTTGTTTGAACACGTTAATCTCAGGAACTACAGGTTCGATTTGAAAAATTCTTTCAGTGTTAGATAGCTCATTTATCAGGAAAGGCTATAGGCTAAATATCATCACGCTACGAGTAATAGAAGCGGAGCAGCAATGAAGAATGTTTCAAAATCGGGTGTATTTTTTCATACTTGGAGCTTCTGCTGCGTACGCTGAGTAAACGGTTAAAGTTTCACAAAAGTCATATATGAGAGTATTATTCTCCTTTTAATGGTCTACAAAAAAGTCCGCGACAGCATATGTCTATCTTTTAAGGTTAGCTCACTATAACATATTGTTTGCTAAAAAAAAATCTGAAATTGACCCCGAAAACCTTTAAAGTTGGACGGAGGGGAAATCCTATATATAGTGATAAATGTAAGTACCGTGTTATCCCCAATTTAATGCGAGCGAAGCCACGGGCAAAAGCTAGTTAAGGATACAATTAGAAATGATTTCATCGGTAACTAAAGTTACCGACATAGCCCACCGGATCAGTAAGTTGAAGAGGCAGAAGGCTGGTCACGTATGTCGCACAACCGATGGCTGTGGAGCCGTGAGAATCATCACCATAATCATCAGCCTATATAGGCCCAATTCACAGCACAGATCTTTCTGCACAACAAAGTTATGGAGAGAATGAGCTGTGTAAATGTCAGTCAATAATTACTTAAAATCAAACCAATGTTTTACGGAGAATGAGCTGTATGAATGTCAGTATTATAATGTTATTTAAAATTAGACGGCTATTAGGACCCCGAAAGTTTAGTTTAGTAGGCCACTTTCCAACCATTACATTACATAGACTTCATTCGAATTTGTGCACCAAAGTTTTCAAAAACTTTTCTTCGTATTTTAACTCATTATTATTTCTTAATCAATGATATTCTGTATATATAAGGGGAGATACACCACCCGTGCCTCAAAAACGAACCGCCAAAGAGAATACAGTTTGTAGGCTTTTGTTTTGGTAAATGTACGCTCATTTGAAATATGTGTATGTGTGCTGTCACTGCATTCGGGACACTTTTTTCGATTGTTTTGTGAGCATATCACGAATCTATAATTCTTTACATTATTGTTCTTAACTAGTTACGTAGTCTATTGAAACGTCACCTACGCTCTGTCTGTCGGTCCGTAACCTAAGCCCTAACAAACAGTCGGAATCATCTCGCTGTCACCTGATGTATGTATGACATTCTGACATAAATATTTGACGTTTCATAAACTCGGAACAAGACTACATTGTTGGCGCTGAATGTCACGCTAGTTGCGTTCCTTTTTTTCCGTGACATTTCCAAAACAATGGTGACAAGTGTTGACTGCGTAGTAAGACGCGAAGGAATAGTTTTGGTTTGTTCTATTGGTTTTTATACTATGGAAATGTTGTTGAGACTCGTATGTGTCTAGATAATATAGCGTCTTTATTTTAAACTTGTTGTTCCCCGGGGTATAAAATAAAAAACCTACAGTAAAATATAACCTAAAATTGCTTCATTCAGTCACGGGGTCAGGGGGCTTGATAATCTTTCAAGTCACGGGTGCGCGACCCCGGCCTCCCGAGCTTTCGTTACTGCATTCCTAAAATCCTTCCAAAGTAACGATATCCTTAACCTGTGATCCTTACCAATATTGCAATTTCCTTTTTTCCCCTTCTCCTATCCCTTTTCCCTTCCGCCAATCTAAGGTCTGCCGTGCCGATGGATGCGTGGTCAGGGGCGAGCCTGGTCGAAAGCGTGCCGATTGTCCCAGAGCCGGGCAACTCTTGGGTACTAAATAGCCTTACTCTGTCATGCGGGGCTCTGATGGGGTGGACGATCATTTCCCTAGCTAATCGTGGGACCAAAATGTGTTCAAATAATAAAACCCAACACGGAGGCGGCGATGCTGTTCGCCACATATCACGCCAAAGGGTACCACGGGGCGATATGCGGACGATGGAGAGCCGCTTTGCGACGATGAATGTTTGTGGAAGTATGGAAAACAAATTAGATGAGGTATTTATGCTGATGGAAGACAGAAGTTTAGATGTATTATGTGTAAACGAGACAAAAAAGAAAGGAACGGGTGTCTCACATCATGGCCTATTTACAGCCATATGGTCGGGCGTTGCCGAGAACGACAGAGCTTGCCAAGGTGTGGGAATCCTTTTGTCTGAACGTATTGCGCAATGTATGATCGAGCATAAATGCGTTAGCCCTAGACTCCTCTGGGTACGAATGAAAATTGGAATGGTTCGACTACGCGTCATAGCTATATACGCCCCTGACATGTCCAAGTCGCAAACCGAAAAAGAGGAGTTCTGGAACATGCTGGATGAATGTTTGAATGAGTGCGAACCTAATGAGAGGCCGGTTTTGTTAGGAGACTTTAATGCGTGGGTGGGTGTGCGAAGAAATGGTAGCGAAAATGTTTTAGGGAAGTTTGGTGATGAAAGAGTGAATGAAAATGGTGAAAATTTAGTTAACATATGTTTGGAGAAGAAACTTGTGGTAACCAACACAATGTTTCATCACAAAAAGATTCACATGTATACTTGGGAGAGACAAAATGATAGAAGCTTGATTGATTTTGTGATTGTGGATGAGAGATTGAGGGCTAGGGTTGTTGATACTAGAGCATACCGGGGTACCAACGTTGGGACAGATCACTTTCTTGTGATTTCACGTATGAGTGGTCTGTTCAAGGGCTGGCGTCATTGGGCCAAAGGATCAGCAACCGAACTAAAAAGAATAAGAGTAGAGAGATTGGAAGATGAAAAAGTAGCCAAAGAGTTTGAAGAAAAATTGAGTAGAAGGTTGAATGATAGCAGTGACATCAAGGAATCTGACCTGGAAGAAATATGGCGTAAATTTAAAAATGCGTTGGTTGAGTCAGCTATAGAAGTGTGTGGAGAAGTTAAAAGGAAGAATTTTTCCCCTTCTTATTGGTGGAATAAGGAAGTGCGAAAAGTTGTTGAACAAAAGAAGAAGGCATGGTTAGATGTGCTAGCAATTAGAGCCCGGAAACGAATATACGGCAGTGTGAGTGATGATGATGTGGAAAAGCTGGTAAACGTGTATAAAAGAATTAAATCCGAAGTCAAAGAGAGAGTGAAACAGAATAAAAAGAATATGAAAGAACAAAATGAAAGGAAACTGTCTGATAACTTCTTGGGAAATCAAAAACTATTCTGGAAACAGGTGCGAGCATCTCGGGGGGTAATACAACAAAGTAAGAGTGGGGTAATTAAAGATACCAGTGGTAATCTATTGACTGAGGAAAAGAGTGTGTTGAAAAGATGGAAGGAGTATTTTGAAAGATTGTTTGAGTGCGCCGACTTGTCACAAACAGAAAGTGCAAATGTGTTGCTAAATGATTCAGTTAAGGATGACTGCGAGATTAGTATGAATGAAATAGTTTTTGCTTTAAAATGTATGAGGAAAGGTAAGTCGGCAGGGTATGACAGGATATGTGTGGAAATGCTGAGAGCTGGAAAAGGTCTGGTAGCGTCCTGGTTGTACCTGATTTTTGCTAAGTGTTGGACCAGTGGTAAAGTGCCGGAAGATTGGCGAAAAGCTGTTATAGTTCCGCTATACAAAGGGAAGGGATCACACCAGGATGCCAAAAATTATCGGGGTATCAGTTTACTTAGTGTTGTCGGCAAATTGTACGCGAAAGTATTGATTGAAAGGGTTGTGAAAGAAACGAATGATAAAATATGGGATGTGCAAGCGGGATTCAGAAAGGGAATGGGTTGCTTGGATCAAGTCTTTTCGTTAAGGTGCATCACTGAAAAGTTTCTGGCTAAGCACCAGAAAGTGTTCTGCGCCTTCATTGATCTAGAGAAGGCTTATGATAGAGTGGATAGAAATGAGTTGTGGAATGTGTTGTCCGAGTTTGAATTGAGGAGCTGGCTGATACGGGCACTGGGATCGCTTTACGCTGATTCCATGGCATGTGTTAGACTGGGTGGTGCTTACACGGACTGGTTTAACATCTCAAGGGGGTTAGACAGGGATGTGTAGCATCACCTTGGCTCTTCAATTTATTCATGGACAAATGTCTGAAAGATCTGCGGGAGAGTGAATATGGACTGAGAATGGGAGAAACCGTCATTAAGTGCCTCTTGTACGCCGATGATCAAGTAATTCTTGCATCGTCGGCGTCCGAGTTGCAGAAGATGATGGATATTATGAATGCATCGTTTAAAAGAATGAATATGAAAGTAAATGTTGGAAAAACGAAAGTTATGGTTTTTGAAAGAGATGAAGTTATGTCTGATTGCGAGATTATGATTGAAAGCGAGAAAGTTGAACAAGTAGAAGAGTTTGTATATCTGGGAAGCGTGTTTACAAGAGATGGTAAGTGTGATAAAGACATTGAACGAAGAGTTATGAAAGGGAATTCGGTTAACGGAGCAATCAGCGGCCTTGTGTGCAGCCAAACCGTGTCTAAAAAGGCAAGGATGGCTGTACATAATGCTGTTCTGGTTCCTACGTTGACGTATGGTAGTGAATGTTGGGTATGGCAGAAGAAGCACGAAAGTAAAATAAATGCGGTAGAGATGCGATCGTTAAGACAAATATGTGTGTGTGAAATGTGTGACAGGATTAGGAATGCTGTTATTAGAGAAAAGTGTGGTCTGAAAGTAGATGTAGTGTCAAAAGTAGAAAGAGGTATGTTAGGATGGTATGGACACTTGGAGCGCATGAGTGAAAAAAGAATAGCAAAGCAGGTGCATTGTGCGAATGTGGAAGGATACACGAGCAGGGGACGACCCAGAAGGACTTACCTTGACCAAATTGGTCAAGTCCTTAAGAAGGCTGGGGTCCCAAGTAAGAGGAATAAAAGAGCTTGTATGAAAAGATTGATGGATGTGATTGAAGCTAGGGAAGTATGTCAGGACCGTGCAAAGTGGCGTTTCATCATCTCTGCCTACCCTTCTGGGACCAAGGCGTGAGCTTATTATTTATTATTATTTATTATATTTTTCAGTCACGCGACACGCGGCCCTCGCTTTGTTTTTCCAAAATCAAAAGTATAGTTCTAAATAAAATAGCTTTTGTTTTATCCTTATTACATCAAATGCCTGCCATAAAAAGTCCCGTTCCAAATAAATCCAGCCGTTTCAGAGAACACTCGAAACAGACAGATAGCCAAAAATATTCGTATATGCTCTCACAAAACAAAAAGTGTTCCGAATGCAGTGACAGCACACATACACATATTTTGAATTTCGAATACATTTACTGAACGAAGAGTACAAACTGTACTCTCTTCGGCGGTTTGTTTTTGAGGGCACGGATGGCGTATCTACCTTATACATACAGAATATCGCATTACGTTTCATATTTATATATGTTCATATGCGTGGAGAAAAAATAAAGGTATATTTCAATATTACAAACAGTCACTTCAATTTAATTTACATAAAATAGATTAAATATGTACAATTAGTTTTAAACTGCCATTGACTACTAGTCATGGAGGCACTAGCTCTGAATTAAGTACACTGCCTGTTCAGGTTAGAAATCCACCTACGGAGTTGTAAGTAACTTTGTGCAGTTTTTCCCACACTGCTAGGAGAATTACAAATTAAATCACCTGATTGTATGAAAACAAATGTGTTTTATGCTTCGGAGGGCACGTATAGCCATCGGTTGAGGCTGCCAATATGGTTGTCGTTAAAAACCATGCCAGTGGCGGTAAGTCAGTTTCGAAACACCACCAGTCTAATGGTCCTTCAATCCCACCCACTCCGTAGAAGATTATCGGATTCAATACCACTTATTGATATTAAACTTCACCAAGACCCATAGGTAAACAAAATACTCACTAGATGCTTTATCTCACTCAAAAAGTGTCCGCGGCAAAATAGTACCCATCGCGTCACGTATGTCGCACAACCGATCGCTGTGGAGTCGTGAGAATCATCATCATAGTCATCAGCCTATATAGGCCCCATTCACAGCACAGATCTTTCTGCACAACAAAGTTATGGAGAGAATGAGCTGTGTAAATGTCAGTCAATAATTACTTAAAATCAAACCAAAGTTTTACGGAGAATGAGCTGTATGAATGTCAGTATTATAATATTATTTAAATTAGACGGCTATTAGGACCCCGAAAGTTTAGTATAGTAGGCCACTTTCCAACCATTACATTACATAGACTTCATTCGAATTTGTGCACCAAAGTTTTCAAAAAACTTTTCTTCGTATTTTAACTCATTATTATTTCTTAATCAATGATATTCTGTATATATAAGGTGTAGTATAGTAGGCTGTAGATTCAATACCAGATGCTTTATCTCACTAGATGCTTTATCTCACCCAAAAAGTGTCCGCGGAAAAACTCTACCCATCGCGTCAGCTGGGCAGAATTTTCATTCATAGTCACGCCGCTCGTTTCACGTCATAGTAGTAGGCTCGTAATTTGGATTCTGTACCACGGATTTTTAAGACGCGTTAAGGTAAAAAATTTAATAACTTATTTTATGTCATAAATAATAACATTAAGTCAACGTATGTGTCGAGCAGCTCGGATATATTTTTGGTTGATATTTCTTCGTGATTGTGTGTTAACTACACACATTTTATTGTTTATCGAAACCGAGACCGTACTAAGAAACAATAAACAATTTACATTAAAGCACGCAACGTATCAAATGTTTTATAAAATACGGACCATTTCACGGTCCTTTCACTTGTCCCAACGTCCTACGTTATTTACAGCTGCTGACTACCATCGTAAATTATTCCACGCAAACTATAAAACGCACTTGAAATACAAGGGGATTAATCGTCGGGTGTAAAAATCCCGGATGGCAATTAAAATTAGTCAAATGGCAAAAGAGATCTTTATAGGGCGCTCGCGCTGTAAAATCGTCCGATTTATGTTGAGCGAATTGCCGATGGACCGTAGCTGGGTCATTTAAAGTCTGTTTACACAGGACGATATATTTTTTTCTTCCTTTAAATTATCTTGTATATTAATAACATACTAAATTAGAAAGTATCTAATCAGGATAACTAAGTTTAGGGACTAATACTGTCATCATCAGCCTGGTTATGACATATTACTACGGCAGGGACAGGCTTTCCTACAGGCTATAAAGAGATTAGAGCGTCGGTGGCTCAGTGGTGTGGACTGTCGCCTTCCTACCGGGAGGGCTGAGGTTCAAATCCCGACACGTACCAATGTATTTTCGAATTTTCGAAAAATATATGTACGTTATCCGACGCTCTTACGGTGAAGGAAACATCGTGAGGAAACCTTCATGCACGCCTGCGAAGAGATTCGAAGGTTGTGTGCGAAGCGTCCAATCCGCACTGGGCCCGCGTTGGACGACTAAGGCCTAATCACCCTATACGGGTAGGCTCGTGCCCCTCGGTTGGGACGTTTAATGAGCTGATGATGATGATGATGATGATAAGATTAGACCGTAACCTACCACTGTCCAGTATGGATTGGTTTGTATTGTTGAACTAGATCATTGTTGTCTGATAAATAAATAAATATTTTTTTAATAACGTGGCGCGATTTGGACCTGTACCATCCAAATCGGAAGGCAATAGTCCACACCAATGAGCCACCGACCCTCTTCATGTCTTCTAATATACTAAAGCAATTAGTGCAGAAGCAATGACTCCTCATTACCTGGAGGGATGGATCAAACATATGTCTATATCGTGTTTTCCCAGTCCGTAACATATTTAATAATAAAATTTATGCAGAATGTATTGAGCAGAAGTATAAACCATGATCACTGATATACTGCAGATAGATATTTCTACTAGTTTTATTTTAAAAGAGTCCTGAAATTACGCTGTCTACACCGTCTCTGGGCTACAGTCCTGTCCTGTGAACTGTTTTATTTCTATGTATATCATGTAAAGACTGTAACCTGTTTGTGTACCATAAATAAATAAATAAAAGTTGTTACTTGTTAACAATATGTGTAAACACTATAAGTTGCTCATAGACATATTGAGTTTGCTCTACAGAACTCAGAAGTCCTGATATATGAGTTTTAAACACGCTTTTAATAGCATCACTTGTAATTATGTAAAAAAATCTTGGAATCTTAATTATCTGGTATATCCGACCTGATCAGATCGTGTATTATAAACGCACCTTCGAACGTGATTCACCGATAACCGGTACCAACAAAAACTCCGTTTAACAACGGAATAATTAGTTCTTGGACATTATTACGTTACTTAAATACACCGATCTACATCGCTGCTGCGAATGAACTTAAGTGATTTTCGGAAATGTCTCCATCCCATACTGATTGTTTAATAAAACGTCTCTTTAAATTATGCATTAACTTACATGTAACCACTTTGTTTGAATAGTATTCTTTTTTCAAATCGAATGGGTGGTAGACTCGGTGAGTCGTCTAGGAAGTTATCACCGCAGCGCCAGATATCGTCCCGTGAAATAGGAGTGTTTTGCACTTCTGTGTTTCGGTATGAGGGCACTGTAGCTAGTAAAATTACCGGGTCATCATCATCAGCTGATTATACGTCCCACCAAGAGGCACGCGCCTACCCCTATAGGGTGATTAGGCCTTGTCGTCCACGCGGGCCCAGTGCGGATTGGACGACTTCACACACAACATTTGAATATTTTCGCAGGCTTGCGTGAAGGTTTCCTCACGATGTTTTCCTTAACCGTAAGAGCGTCGGATAACGTACATATATTTTCGAAAATACGTTGGTACGTATCGGGATTTGAACCTCAGCCCTCCCAGTAGGAAGGCGACAGTCCACACCACAGACATCCGAATACTGTATTGGGAAATCTGTGGTCCACACCATTGAGCCACCGACGCTCTTACTTAACCACTTTGTTTGTATAGTATTCTTTTTTCAAATGAAATGGGTGGTAGACTCGGTACTGAGTCGTCTAGGTAGTTACCAGATATCGTCCCGTGAAAAAGGAGTGTTTTGCACTTTTGTGTTTCCGTATGAGGGCACTGTAGCTATTTAAATTACCGGGTATAAGAGACCTAACAACTTTCGTCCCGAGAGACGGACGCAGGACAGTGTTGACCTAAGGGAATGACTACTTAAAATAAGTTTTGTTTTCGTTCAACACTAAATCTGTCATGATCAGCCGTATCACGTACCAGGTCTGCCATTTTTCGGTAATTCCAAAGAAGGTTATTATAGTCGTTTATTCACGTGTGTCATAATGAAACTGTCACATTATAAGGTAATTTCACTGTCCCGTTTGATGTGACGGTTCCGGGTTCGATCCCCGGGCGGTACAATTATTTGTGTGTTTTTTAAGAACACATTGCAGGTATCAGTTTGAGAAAGTAAACTTTTGGCTAAATGGTACTTTGTGAATGTCAGCGGAAATGATCAATAGTATTTTCTAATATGCCGTCACCATAAGGCACACCTCAGATCTTAGACATTAAGTAGACGTAGTTCCAATTAAAATGTGATTCTACCTCCCAAACACATATTCGATCGAGTCCATTCGATCCACTTACCATCGAATTGAATTTCTGCTTCATTGAACACTAATTTAAAAACCCTCATATTTGAAGAGCATATTCCCATTTTCAGAACCCTTTATCAGAAGGTATAATTCAAAGTTCGGTATCACCCTTTGTACATTAACAAAGACATCTCATAATACTTTACACGACGTAAGAATCTTTAAACGGCTCAATTCGATTTAAAAGTGAATTATTGCTGAATCACTGTAGTAGTAAATTGAATATCCGCTTGTAATGACCTTCGGTTGTGCATAACGCTCTGGAGGCAGCCGGCGAGCGACTTCTTATTACTCGAGGTGCGGACACACCGTCGTGACGGCTGTGAAGTTAAATCTCTCCTTATATTATTCATATCATTTAGCTGAGACATTTAATAGCTATAAATATAACATATCAGAAGCTAACACAAACTAGGGAAATGAATTCCTTATGTGTACACAGTAAAGTGTACCTCACCTGCACGTGGTACATCCTGCTGATTAACAAACGAGGCTCTGGTGGCCCACGAACCCGCATTGGACCAGCGTGGTGGGCTATGGGCCAAATCCCCCCTATATGATATTGGGGGAGGCCTATGTTCAGCAGTGGACATTATGTGGCTGAAATGATGATGATGACGATGACACAGTAAAGTTACCTGACACACGTTTGATGTTCGCTGATACACGTCGTGTGGGTATAGCAGTCGATTATTACATCAAGAGATATGGGTAACATCCACAGGTAGTAAAATACATTTGTGTGCATGAATATGAGTCAATGGATGAATGTTAGTCATGCAATAGTCTGGGTTTTTAATGTTTAATATGTGTGTATTTACAAAAACTATAGTTACATAGCTTGCCGGATCAGCACGTTGAAGTTGCAGTGAACAGGTCACGTATATCGTTGAAGATGGCCGTTGAAGCAGACGAGTTTTGGAGTGGAAACCATGATTTGGCAAGTGTGGTATAGAACGCCCGGACCGATGGACTAACGGCTTGCAAGCAAATGTGAAGGCTGAATGAGAAAAGATCCGTTAATGATAAGTACATTTGTTCTATGCCCTCCTTAGCTATACTGTGCGGGAAGGTCAGTGCCCGGCAGTGGGCTATAAAAGGCTGATGATGATGATAATGATGAAATATTGTACATTGTAAAGTAGTACGACCTATTTGGTGAAATTGTTGAGACGTCGGCTCTTACACCAAGGGTTCTGGGTTCGATCCCCGGGCAGAACATTTTGTGTGCATAAACAAGTCTGTTTGTATTGTTCTGGATGTTTACATTTATAATATATTTAAAAAAATGTATGTACTTATGTATTTAAAAAAATGTATACAAGTATGTTTATCAGTTGTTTAGTACACATATTACAAGCTGAATGCTTACTTTGGGACTAAATGGCGCTGTGTGTATGTTAGTAGATATTTATTTATTATTTTTATTATAAGATTTTAACTGTCCATCCTCAGAGGCTGTATGTTCGGTGCAGCGGCAGTTCACGCATCGATTACTATCCAATTCCGAGCGCGGCGAGTACCTGTCGGTCGCGTCACGCGTCGCGCCTGACGCACCACTCCTTCTAGATGATTCTAATTTTGAGCCCGGATTTATCAGAGACAAAATCATAGTGTTTAGGATCAGCACAATTCAATACATGTATGAAAACTTGTCTGATGTTAATTATATAGCTGTTTTATGTTATAAGTAAACAGGATGGTCTGGACCACAGATTTCCCAATACAGGAGATGGGGCAAGCCGCGTTTTTAAGTGCGACAAATGTAAGCTCAACGAGCATACACTGGCTGCCAGTTTACGCTCTGTGAGACGAGTCAAGACGCACGAATATTAGAAGAAATAACCGTTTTTTTCCAAAATGCCATCCTGTGCAATTGTAACATGCCATCATCGCAATGAATCAGTAAATTTACCAAGAAATAAAATAACTTTTCAAAGGTAAGAACCGAAAAGAAATTGCGACACTGGGACTGCCTATAAACTTGGCGGCTAATTGTAGTCTAAAGTCTAATTGTATATTCGGATGTCTGTGGTCTGGACGCTCACCTGATTGTAAGTGACACGCCAGACCATAACAGAGCGGCATTGAGGAGACCAACAACTAATAGACAGTTATAATTCTCCATCAACGCCGCACTGCGGTCGTCACTTGAAACAACAGCAGTGAGGTCTCATATACTTGGTAATTTCACAAGATACTGTGCCCTCATCCCGAAACACAAAAGTGCATAACATTTCTGTTTCACGGGACGATATCTGGTACTGCGGCTGTACCTACCCAGACGACTCAGTGTTAAGTCCTACCTAGTAAGTAGAAATATAGTAGCTCATCATCAGCTCATTTTACGTCCCCACCGAGGCCACGCGGGCCCAGTGCGGATTGGCCGACTTCACACAAAACCTTTGGATCTCTCCGCAAGCGTACACAAGTTTCCTCACCTGTCCTTTATAGCATTAAGCTTACTATAAATGAACACATACATATAAAAGACATTGGTACCTGGCGGGATTCGAACCTGCACCCTCCAGATTGGAAGGCAACAGTCCACCATTGAGCCACCGAAAACCATGGTTACAGATTATCAGATTATGGGCAGTAAAGCTTTAACAACGGTCGCGTAAAACACTAAAGCCCCGTGTCATAGTCGGTGCGGTCACAAAAAGCTCGTCCGCACTTTACGAGTTCAAACGACGCGATATTTATGAATTTATTAGAGGCTTTCGCCGGTTTTGGGATACGTTAGCACACTATAAAGGATATTTTAATTAGTGTGCACGTTTTTTCTTTATAGTTTTTATTAGCTTTGGTTTTTGTTTTGGATATTCAAATACCATGGTGGTAAACATATATTGGTTATAATTTTTAAAATGTTTAATTCTTCTTTTCCTGTTTTGACGTGTAAAATATGCGCATATATATAAGCATATCCACCAATATTCACACAGCGCCATCTACCCTCAATTTAGGAAAGAAGCTTGTACTATCAGTCTCGTTAAACGACGGATACGCTTCTTTTTTATAATGCCTACTCCTCTGGTTTAGTTACAATGTTTGGTTTGCCGTAAATAAATGTTTCACATAGATAATTAAAAAAAATAATTCATGCTATAATTATTTTAAATATCTATTGTAAACAATAATGAATCTAAATAATCTGTCTCTAAATAAATTTAATCATTAAACTTTATACAAATTGATCGTATTATAAAACTAACGATCACGGAAGAAGTACTTGTAGGTGGGAATTAATCTGTATATGTATATAATCCGTAAGAATTAGATCCGAAGCTTAGATCGAAATCAATTACATACCAACGGATCCGTCAGATTAATTAAGCCACGTCGTCCCAGCCAGTCCATCAAACAAAACGCCCCTAACTGTAAAAAAATAGTTTTAGGACGACAAAGACGCTTACCCGATAGTAAGTTGTACGCCTGACCATGGTCAGTCTGTCATGACAGAGCGGTATTGAAGGAGACAAACAACTGATAGACAGTGATTATTCTAGATCTTTGCCGCACTGCACCTGTCACCCGAAACTACAGATGTTAGGTTTCTTATACCCGGTAATTTCACTAGCTAGTGCCTTTATTTAGAAACACAAAAGTACATAGCACTCTTATTTTGATAATAGTTGTTGTCAAAATTATGTAAAGAAAAAACATTTGATGGCCACAAATTACAATACATAAACGTAACGAATAAAGGAAAAACAATAAACAAAGAATAAAAAAGAAAAAGCCGTAGTATACTCTTTGGCGTTCCATTACAACAAAATATTATCATAATCAAAATTGAAATTTGGTACTTAATCACTTTTAGTCAAGTACCGCTAGGAACACAATGTAAGCTTCACACCAGTACACCTTCCAGTTCCCATGCTAAGACCCTCCAACTTATCACTGATGATCTGGTGATTAGAAGGCGAACTACGCCAGATCTTAATTCGATTAAAGTTTTATTGTGCAGGATTACCGCACATGTCAATCAAGATAATAAGCAATTCAAATTAATTTAGAAGGTTCGATGGTATATATTCCACGCTTTGTCGTGGCTTGTTACGGCAGCCATTTTGTGTTCAATTGTCGCGGTTCGGGTACTTGATACAAATAACTAGACTAATAATTTAGATTTGTAAATAAAATTCCACTAAATGAACTGGAATTTGTATTTTAAATTTCAAATTAGAGTTAAAACATTTCTATTGAGAAAAAGCAATAAAATATAAGAGCTTAAATATAGGGAATAGGTTGTGACCAGCCCCATGATGTTTAAATCGGTTTCACCAAGATTTAACTCTGAAACTCTATGTTTGGCCAACAATGCTGGGTTTGTAATCAGTATATTTTTTAAATAAGTTTTTTTTGTAAGGATAAAGCAAAGTTGTTTATGGCTCAAAATAATTTAAAAAAAACAAATCTTATTAAAAAATATACGCTCCTTCCGGCCAAAGCTGTAGATCTAGGCTAGAGTAAGAGATATAACGGACACCTAGAACCCACAGTCGGTGGCTAAATTGGCCACGAGGCTAGACAAGTCCTAGGACGTTACCCACCTCGTATAAATCACTGGAACCGATTCTGATTACACTTACAGTATATGCAAAATCCAAAGTAAATATTTATATAATGGTTATTAGTTATCAGAGAATTTAATGTAATTGGAATATAAATAGATAAATTATATCATAGAAACATGGACACGCCAATCTTTTTTGTTTTGGATTATTTGAAACACTTCACAGTCTAATTTAATAAATGAAACAAATCAATATTTAATAACATTCAGACAGCGCCATCTAGCCCCAAACTAAGCGTTAGCCTGTAATATGGATACTAAACAACGGATAAACATACTTCCATACATTTTTTTTTGTAAATACAAACATATTATACACAGAAAAGTCCCGGACCACTACAAACAAACATGTTCATGCACACAAATGTTTGTACTGCCCGGGGATCGAACCCGAAATCTGGTCGGTTACCTTAGTGTAATAGCCGACGTCTCAGCCTTACACTTTACAACACATGGGTCGTCATCGTCATTGTCAATAAAATAAAAATGTATGTATATTTTCAAATTTCCACAATCGCCTCCTAAACCTAATTCGTAAAACTTTTCCTCACCAAAATCACTTACATGAATGCCTCATTCGCAACAATTAAGCATCTTTTACAAGATCCTATTCGCGCTCGATCGCTCCAAAAGTCGATTTATCTTCGCCCACTCCATATACTGCACCTAAGCAACCGTACCGAGAGATTGATTATACAGTACTAGCAAAAAGTAAATACAAGAGGCAAACGCGCACCTCGCCTCAGGCAACCTCCGATAGAAAATTATTAAGAAAATTAAATGATCTACCGCGTTCGGTTTACAGATATGCCAATTATTGATAGCATCGCTGACCGGAGGGCTGTTGAAAAATGTGTGGGCATAGAGCCGGGTTCACTTGCGTTTATGTGTTTCCTGTATTGGTAATGGATTCCGCGCGATTCTGTAATTGATACTTGTAAATTATAAATAATAAATAAATATCCACTGACATTCACACAGCGCCATCTAGTTCCAAGTTAAGCGTGAAGCCTGTATTATGGGTACTAAACAACGGATAAATATACGTATATACATTTTTTTTTGTAAATACATACATGTTATACATAGAAAACACCCAGACCATTACAAACAGACATGTTCATGCACACAAATGTTTGTACTGCCCGGGGATCGAACCCGGAACCCTTGGTGTTGCAGCGACGTCTCAACCGCTACACCAAATGGGTCGTCATATGGTTGGTTGTTAGCAGCCTTTTGGACGGACCGTTTCTCAACTGTAATATTCCTTGTTAGAAGTAGAAGACATATTGAACAAAAAAAAATACACTGACTTCACTTATGATGATTTTTCAATGCGCTAGCGATAGTTTTGTTAATGCTGCGTACACCTAGGATAGGTATATCTATAAGAATAGTTTATTCTGTTGGCACTCAAACAGGTAAGGTACACCCACAGATTTCCTAATACAGGAGATAGGGCAAGCCGCGTTTTTAAGTGCGACAAATGTAAGCTCAACGAGCATACACTGGCTGCCAGTTTACGCTCTGTGAGACGAGTCAAGACGCACGAATATTAGAAGAAATTACCGTTTTATCCCAAAATGCCATCCTGTGCAATTGTGACATGCCATCATCGCAAGGAATCAGTAATTTACCAAGAAATATAATAACTTTTCACAGGTAAGAACCAAAAAGATATTGCGACACTGGGACTGCCTATAAACTTGGCGGCTTGTCCAGTCTAATTGTATATTCGGATGTCTGTGGGTACACCTAATTCAATAAAGAAAGGTCATAGTAGAAGCCTCACCGTCCGAGAGCAAATCGGTTTAGCGCATTGAGGGTTCCGTATAAATACTGAATATTTTTTATGTATTGATGCCTGTAAGGATGTTTATTACTCATTCACTTTTAAAGATTAATATGACTTCGAAAAAATATCGCAGCTTTGTCTCAATTCCTAGTTTCAGTTTTTTTAATGTTATAAGTGTACAGGGCGGTCAGGACGCTTACCTGATAGAAAGTGATATGCCTAACCATGACAGAGTGGCGTTGAAAGAGACCAACAACTGATATACAGTTATTATCCTCCATACAACAGATGGTAGGTCTCTTATACCCGGTAATTTCACTAGCTACAGTGCCCTCACCCCGAAACACAAAAGTGCATATCACTCCTGTTTCACGGAACGATATCTGGCACTGCGGTGGATCCTATTTAGACAACTTAGTGTCGAGCCTACCACCGAATTAAAGAAGAAAAGCAGTATTGAAATTTAATGATCCAATTCTATTTATTGACTTTTTTACAACCCAGCTCATCTCAATTGTCAAAATATATACAACACACAATATAGTTCGAAACATAAATGCAGTCATCACACTTATCTTATTATCAATCAGACGCGCATCGCCGACGAGATTTCTTAAATTCGCACCTTCACAGATTGCCATCAAATTGTTACATATTTAAACCGACAGTCGACACCCGTTCGCTAACCAATATGCGGAGTCTGCATAACTGCCCGTTAGTGATGCTAACGTTAATGCGGGATGTGAATTAATATTATTTCGGACCGGTGAGGTTAATCGGTAGGGAATCGGTAGGACTTTTCATTTTCGAGTGAGTTATCTTCTTTGCTTGTAATTATAGAAATATTATTGTGATTGTGTTGCGATGCGTTAAATTAATAAATGTTTTATTCTTTCTTTCTTTATCGGAGGACAAAATCCTCCTTTGCCTCCCTAATTATTTTTACTTTTAAAATGTAAGAAGCGTAATTGTTGTTTGTTCGGAGTTGCGAGTGTCCATGGGCTAAGGTATCACTTACCATAAGTCAAACCGTCTATTTGAAAGGAAGGCATATGACTACCTGTAAAAACCCTCTAAATATACGTACTGTTTTTTAGGAAAAGTAGTAAAATTATATTTTTAATCGGTAAGCAACCGGTAGGTGAACCACAATATCGTTGGTCATGAAGGACGCGTCACGTAGGCAATAAAGCGGGCAGAGCTTCACAAAAACATCGGCGACCGGCTGAATCCGTATTAAGGCCTCTGAGGGAAATTTGGACGGTGTTTGATCAAATATTTGACCAAAACTCATGTAGTATAGCGATCGTAAATTTAAAGATTAGTGCACGAGCCTTGCGTAGTTTTAAAAAATTATAGCGGTTATAGGGACAGAAAAAGCGTGTTTTATAGTATGTAGTGATAATGTGCATATATCTATAAACAATATTACGAGTAAAATTAGTAATTAAGACCTTGTTACTAACCCCATAGCTTTGCCTGAAATAAATTAAATTTTAATTATTGTAAAAACGAGATTGTTCAATGATTTACATATACCTTAGCTTGAGCATTTGTCCAAACATTGGTACCAACAAACATGGCCGCTGAATGCACGCGCGGCGCACGCGCACCGCAAGCTAAGTGAGCTTTAGTAAATTGTATGTTGATTACAACGTGATAGGGTTTTTATTGCTTTTTTACTATGCCCCTATCTCCGGATCGTCGGGTTACGCTACACGCTTTACGGATAAAGACTTGTTCAAACGGTGGTCTGATTTCACTTAAGTATTTATCTTAATAACAACACAAGGAGCTACAAGCTTGTTTAATGGAGATATTGTAGAAAACCATCTGGTTTTAGAAGAGCTAAAGTCGCCATTACTATATTTTTGATATGGTGTAATGGTTGAAGACGTTGGCTACTACAAGGGTTCCGAGTTCAATCCTCGGGCAGTACAAACATTTGTGTGCATGCACGTGTATGTTTGTCTTGGTCTGGGTGTTTCTATGTCTAATAGAAAGAAATAATTTATTTGGTTCAAAAAAATCAAATAAAACATAAGAAAAAAAAACCATATCAATATGAATAACCAGCTAATAATAATAAAAATATTGTAGATATGTTAATTGTGTTAACCAAATCGGTTGCGCTTAGCCGTTGTTAACATGAGTTGTTAAGAGTTTGTGTATAAAAAAGTGTATTTCATAGCAGTATAGCGGAAACTACCACGAAATGCGGCCGTACTGTGTTGTGGGTAGATCAGGCGAGGAGCATGATGAAGATATACTGGTTTTGTTGTTTTAATAATATTAAAGAGTAATAAGTGGAGCGTCGGTGGCTCAATGGTGTGGACTGTCGCCTTCCTACCGGGAGGGCTGAGGTTCAAATCCCAACACGTACCAATGTGTTTTCGAATTTTCGAAAATATATATACGTTATCCAATGCTCCTACGGTGAAGGAAAACATCGTGAGGAAACCTTCATGCACGCCTACGAAGAAATTCAAAGGTTGTGCGTGAAGTCGTCCAATCCGCACTGGGCCCGCGTGGACGACTATGGCCTAATCACCCTATACGGGTAGGCTCGTGCCCCTCGGTGGGGACGTTTTAATGAGCTGGTGATGAAAGAGTAATAAAGCGAAGTGTAAGGTGTATCTACCACCGTTAGCACTGTAGCTAGTGTAATTACCGGGAGAGATCATCCGTCGTCTCGAGAGACGGGCGCAAGGCAGTGTTTGACGGAAAATAATGACTAAATGCAGTAATTAATTTTTTATCGACACTGCATCGACCGAGTGATCGACCTGACGATATCTTTTCAAAAAAAATCGCAAAATCTAAAGACTATATTCCAAAAATCATAGTTCGACCGTTAATTTGATTCATTAACATAACTCTACATGCGCGGGAGTGAGCGCCGAAATGCCCCGCCCTCGCCCCGCCCCCTTCGTTTACCGGTTGTGCTAATTATACGGCAGGTGGCGTCACCTTGCCACCACTTTCCGAATGGTTTTTTTAGTGTTTCATTGATTAATCAGCTCCTATTAACAGTTGGAAGCTGTTTGGCATGGTGTTTTGAATTCTCGGTAATATTCATATCTGAGAATTATATTTTAGTTCGATTGTGTCCCGTTTTTGGCGGGGTTTAATGCTCTAAGCATTTGACTTTGTTTAAATTTATTTTTATGTCAATCAATAAAGTAAATCAGTGCACAGACCTTCCTATATAAGCATAGCTAATAGAAGATTGGGTAGTAGCCCACCATGTAGGCCCAATGCAGCTGGTCGACTATCTTAAGATAGTAGTTTAGTCTAACGGTTTAACCACAGACATCCGAATATACAATTAGACTGGACAAGCCGCCAAGTTTATAGGCAGTCCCAGTGTCGCAATATCTTTTTGGTTCTTACCTGTGAAAAGTTATTATATTTCTTGGTAAATTACTGATTCCTTGCGATGATGGCATGTCACAATTGCACAGGATGGCATTTTGGGATAAAACGGTAATTTCTTCTAATATTCGTGCGTCTTGACTCGTCTCACAGAGCGTAAACTGGCAGCCAGTGTATGCTCGTTGAGCTTACATTTGTCGCACTTTAAACGCGGCTTGCCCCATCTCTTGTATTGGGAAATCTGTGGGTTTAACGTACCAAACGAAGCATCGTTATCATCATTACAGCCTTATATATCCACTGCTGAGCGAAGGTCTCCACTAACGACTCCCACGCGGGCTGATCACTTGCAGTTGACATCTATCTGCTACCTGACACCTGAACCAGGGCATCCATCTGGTTGACAGTCGACTTACGCTTCGTTACTCGTTACGTAGATACCACTCGAGAACTTGTGCTCGAGATAATAATTTCCGGGCTCCCATCTAATCGTCAACTAAATGCGCCTTATCATACAGTCCCCCTCTCATCGTATCTCTCCATAGCTGTACCGGAAGGCCTGTGCTCTGCAGTTAGACGAGGCTGATGATGATGAACTCATCGCAGTTCACTGGTACTCATAGGCCTTCCTATTTTGCACCAGATTTCCCGGTCCTCCGCATTCCTCATTCATCTTCAACCGTCCTACGCTACGCTTGCCAACACGTGGTTTCCACTCCAGAACTCGTTTGCTTCAACGGACATCGAATGAATGAAATGAAAATCAATGAATGAATGAAAATGAAATGATTGGTTCTACAATACACGAGTATTTTTTAATGATAATAATAATAAATAAGTAGTCCATGTTTATTCGCTCAGCTAATCTAAAATGTTGATTATTTTAGTTCTCTCACGAATAAAGTTCATTTGTTTCATTCTTTATTTACTAATACAAAGTTACTATTTAAAAGTAATGTATACAAACACACGGCGGCCCCGCAAGGGCCCTTCAATTTGTTAACACAAAACAGACGTTGTAAATGTCAATTAAATTAATTCGATACCATTAATAATGAGCGAGCACCCACATCAACCTCTCACTGGAACAATTACAACGATTATTGTACAAGACAAATATTTACTTGCAACTAACGGTGGTTGTTAGGGCAACCGGAGACTGAGCGGTAACTACCTGTTACAGAAATTACGAAAAAAAAGAAAAACATTTATTGACTTATGATACTGCACGTGAATATGCACAAACTATTAGATGCACAAATTCACTGAAAAAGTGCCCGTGGCAAAATTTTACCCATCATGTCAGTTGGAAAAAAAATCATTCATAATCACGTCGCTCGCTTTATGCCAAAGTGACATAGAAGTATGCTCGTGCTTTTGATTATCCCTTAATGACGCTTTTATGTTAAAATTTTCATTTGTAGTTGTTTGTACTGCCTGGGGATCGAACCCGGAACCCTTGGTGTAATCGACGTCTCAAGCGCTACACCAAATGGGTCGTCAATAAAGTAGTGATGTTAAAGAAATAAATGGAATTTAAACCCAGTGCCAATGCGTCGATGGCGTCCTTATCGAGGTTGTACGAGAATCAGTTATCTACCAATATCATAATAAATATAAGTATCAATTAGCAATTTATAAATGCTCGGTGTATCTCCGGCCTACCGGCCCACGCGCCAACAGCCCGCTATTACGTGCGCAGGCGCAGCTCGAGGCGCGTACATTGAAACCCTAACGTTGTACTATAAGTTTAATAAGTGAGGAAGCTTGGTGCTTGGACAATGTTTATCAGGTATTATTAAGAATAACTGTCAGTTAACTAGTGGGTACAGCGGTAGCTTATATCAGCCCATGTCGTGCAATGGTCGAGACGTCGGCTGCTACATCGAGGGTTCCTGGTTCAATCCTGGCGGTACAAACATTTGTGTGCATGACGTGTCTGTTTGTAATGGTCTGGGTGTTTTCTATGTATAATATGTTGTTTTTTACAAAAAATGTATATAAGTATGTTTATCCGTTGTTTAGTACCCATATTGCAGGCTAAATGCTTAATTTGGGACTCGGTGGTGTTGTTTGAATGTCAATAGATATTTACTTATTTATTATAAACGGAAAAAGTGCCTACCCAAATGGAGCGATATCTTTAAGCCAGAACAAACAGACATCTTCATGCACACAAATGTTTGTACTGCCCGGGGAACCCTTGATGTAAGAGCCGACATCTCAACCATTACACCTGATGGGTCGTCAAATTACGTCGATTAGCGCGTTAAAACAATTAAACCAACTCTTCAGCTTTATAATATTAGTATAGATGGTGGATCAGTTATTAGTTATTAGTTATTGCAACTATTTATGTAAAACGCTAACTTAAATTGTAATGTACTAAAGTGCAAACTTCAATTCTATTCTACTATAAATAAAACCCAAAATAAACCAGAGCCACTCACGTTGAATAGCAAAACGGCACAGAGAATCCAGGCTTCATTATCCATTTACCTCTGAATGCCTCATGATTTTATAATAACCGATAATTCTATGCGAAACGCTGACAGACAGACGGAAACACGCGTTACGCAATTACTGTCACAGGTTGACTTATCGCGATTTCTAAAAGGATTTACTGGGTACGGAGCTAGGTTTAATTGATAGCTGAACCTAACTGTAAGTGGCCTTTCTCTTCCGGGCTCTTTGGCTACTATTTTTGCGCTAATACTGATTGAAAATATCCGCATGGGTACTTCTATCTAACATTTTTTGCTGTCCCCAAAAATACTTCATGGCCTTACTACTCATAGATATCATCATCATCAGCTCATTATACGTCCCCACCGAGGGGTACGAGCCTACCCGTGGCGGGTGTATAGGCCTTATTCGTCAACGCGGGCACAGTACGTATTTGCCGACTTCACGCACAACGTTTGGATTTCCTTACGATATTTTCCTTCGGATAAACATATATATAGTTTCGGAAATTTGGAAAGATATTGTACGTGGCGGGATTTGACCCTGCACCCTCCAGATCGGAAGGCAACAGTCTATACCAATGAACCGCCGATGCTATCTAGGTTTAAATGTATTTATAAAAAAATATTTAGTATTCATTTAACAGGCTAATGCTTAGTTTGAGAGTAGATGGCGCTGCATGAATGTCAGTGGATATATATTTATTTGTATACGATCTCAAACAAAACGCAATGGATCGCCGAATTGGTTAAGTAAAGAATAACAAGACTATCATCCAAATAAATAGATTCCGAAAGTATATAGAGCGTCGGTGGCTCAGTGGTGTGGACTGTCGCCTTCCTACCGGGAGGGCTGTGGTTCAAATCCCGACACGTACCAATGTATTTTCGAATTTCGAAAATATATGTACGTTATCCGACGCTCATACGGTGAAGGAAAACATCGTGAGGAAACCTTCATGCACGCCTGCGAAGAGATTCGAAGGTTGTGTGTGAAGTCGTCCAATCCGCACTAGGCCCGCGTGGACGACTAAGGCCTAATCACCCTATACGGTACGGGGGTAGGCTCGTGCCCTTCGGTAGGGACGTTTAATGAGCTGATGATGATGATGAAAGTACATATTCCACCAGTAGCCACTTACTACATGATAACTATAAACTTATGAATCCACATCGACTCGATAAGAAAAAGAACTACAAACTTAGTTGCAAACACCGTAAAAAACAACCCATTCAGTTTGACATCAGCTTAATTTTATACCGTAGATAAATTTTATCAATTCCAAGCTAATATATGAGCCATGGGTTTCGTATCGGCAATCGAAAGAGATTCTTGTCGGCGTACGTCGTTAACAAGAAAGACTGTCCTACACGTTTGCTTTGCATCTGCCATTTAGATAGGACGAGTTAAAATAGCTCGAGCTATATCCTTGAGCTGGGGTTAGTGTAGAGCGAGGAAGATTTGATTTGATTTATTCATGGGTTTTTTAATGGCATAAGTGAACGGCGAGGTCAGTGCGCTCACCTGGTAAGTAATAACCTGACCATGACAGAAGCAATGTTGAAGGAAATTAATGACAGTAGTTTGTCATTATTTTTCTGTCAACACTGCTCTGTGCCCGTCACCCGAGACAGCAGATGGTAGATCTCTTATACCCGGTAATTTTACTAGCTACAGTGCCCTCATCCCGAAACATAGTAGTGCAAAACACTCCTATTTTACGGGACGATATCTGGCACTGCTGTGCTACCTACCTAGACGACTCGGTACCGAGTCTACCACCTAGCATAAGACTGTTGGATGGGTGACCGACATATATTCCCCGTGCTTTCGAAATCAATAAAAGCCGTTGAAAGAAAGAAAGAAAGAAAAAAATCTTTATTCAAATAAATCAGTTACAGGTACTTTTGAATCGTCAATTGTTATTATTATCATATTTTTTGTGACTCTACCATACTTTTGAATCGTCAGTTGTTGGTCTCGGTTACTGTTGAAATATGATAGTTATCATCCACCAATCCTAGCTAGCTAGTAACATTACCGGGCATAAGAGACCTAACATCTGTTGTCTCCTGTGACAGGTGCAGTGCGGCATTAAAGGAGAATAACTACCTATCAGTTGTTAAACCTTTCAAATAAATAAAAGATTTGTTATTATCTGACATACACTTCGCCTAATTTTAATTTGAAGATAGGAAGCGCTTAATCAAAGAAATACATTTTCCAAAACTTATCAAAATTCTGTGGCACCATCAAACCATATATACCACCAATTAGACTGTAATGCTTCAATACAAGATTGCTTCATAAAAACATAATAACAACAATGATACTTATTGTATCCGCCCTCCAAAGACCCCATCCTCGCAAAGACATCGTTTTATCAAGCATCGTATAGCAGAGTCTTGTAATCGAGGGATAATCCCAATCATAGGATATGGAGACGCATTATGGGCGGCTGACATCGTATTTCCAATTCCCCTTATCATACAAAACTGGATTTGTTCGTATTGAGGCTCAATTAGATTTCTGGAGCACGTAAAATATGTAACAAGTGGAAGAACACAAGAGTGTTTACAATCCTTTTAGGTTTGTAAAACGATTTTTCTGTTCGCACTTAGTTGAGTGGTTGAGACAACGCGTGTGAGTGTTTCTGTTTTTCTGAATGTTATGGATTTGTTTTATCAAATACTGTTTGTGAAGCACTATTTTTATATAAGCAGATACGAGTACAAGTAAAATATTTATTTCAAGAGTGATAGAGCCATACTTATGCACGATCAGTGTCGAATGAGTTTCTTTGTACGGAGTGATACCACGGGCATTACGGAGATACATTTTGTAAATACTTAGTTTTTTGCAATTAGTTCCAGTAAAACCAAGAAAACCTACATGAGAATTATCTAATAACTAGGCAAGAGGTATTCTAATAACCGTAGGTAAAAAGCTCTAAAGACAATTAAATGAATAAAAGTATAGGATACTTTGCGATTTCCTTGTTTAAGAACAAATCCACAAAAATCCAAAAAGGCGAAATTCCAGTCAATATATTTGTCAATAGAACATCCTAAATTGTTTGCCGACTCAGTAAATAACATTCACGTAATAGCTGTTGTGTGGTCAGTTGCTGTCTTTGCAGCAAGCGCTGCCTGATCAATTTAATTTTGTTAACGATCACCAATGTTTACACCTTGTAAAAATGTCATGTTTGAATTATATTTTAGGTCCTTCTAAGTAGAATCCAATAATCATAACCTAACCTTACCTAGTAAGTAGTACATTAAATTTGACTGTCGTGTGTGTTATTTATAAACCTATATATTTTATGTTATAAGTGTACAGGACGGTCTGGACGCTCACCTGATGGTAAGTGATACGTCAGACCATGACAGAGAGGAGGACATTAAAGGAGACCAACAACTGATAGACAGTTGTTATCCCTCATAAATGCCGCACTGCGCCCGTCACTCGAGACAACAGATGTTAGGTCTCTTATACCTAGCTACAGTGCCCTCATCCCGAAACACAAAAGTGCATAACACTCCTGTTTCACGGGCAATATCTGCACTGCGGTGGTACCTACCTAGACGGCTCAGTATCGAGTCTACCACCTATTATTTTAAGTCTGGTATCACTTAGCGTTACATGAATCGCTTACAACTATTGCTATGCGTTTCGAATAGATCGTCACTTATCGCACCTTGTTTACTCATAAGGTTTATGGCGGAACTAAGGTTCGTAACAGAAAGAAACCCCGTGTCCCGCTCCACTATCGAATCCGGGGGCACATAAGGAATAAGTAATGTTCTCAAGTTGTGCAATAAATCTTAAAAGAATGCTTAGGCCTCTCCCAAAAGGATACTCGTGGAAGCGTTCACCTTCTATTTCCCTGGTTATTTATGGGCCTATGCTTTACACTGAAACCGCTGGCCAAGAATAAAATAGGTAACTGAAATTAATGGTTGTATGTTACCATAATCATATATTCTCGGAGCAATATACATTTGTTTCAAAATA
The DNA here is from genome assembly GCA_019425675.1 of Leucinodes orbonalis. Classification (NCBI taxonomy): domain Eukaryota; kingdom Metazoa; phylum Arthropoda; class Insecta; order Lepidoptera; family Crambidae; genus Leucinodes; species Leucinodes orbonalis. Next base: position 144,661 of record PQWD01001283.1, read on the forward strand.
ACGACTAATGTTGTGATTTAAGTCTGACTTAATTGTGTTATATTTAGCTACCCTCTTTTTGATCGATCGTTGGATGGGTCACCGAAATATATTATTTCAAGGCAATCCGTACTTGCGAAAGGCACTTTAAACCGTTGGTGTTAGCTTTTATCTTAGGATGGCAGTCGTTTCTCCAAGGAGAATCTAGTGAACAGATCACAAAATCTATGATTTCCTAAATAATATAAATATATATCATTACATTCCATATTTTGGGTGATTTCCTGTAGTGTGTGATGATGGAAACATTGGATTTTTTGACAAATAATTTACTTTAGTAATTTTTTATATTATAGTTTTTTTTATAATATTTCAATGTTTTAAAGTAGAAATATGCAAACATATGATTACCTCCGAAAAGGAATTCTTGGATTTTTCAATTTTAATACGAAAACCATTTTCTTTTCAGTTCTTTTTCTCAGCTTGATTTATGGTTCTACTGACAGATGCGTGCCAAAATTGTCCAAAGATTTATTGATATGGGAATCAATAAATCGCAATTAAACAGGCGAAATTTATACAAAATTTTGTTGCTAGCGAGACGCCGTCCGTTTTTTTAAACGTCCATGATTGCTTCTAAAGAAGCTCAAATCACAGACGAACCTTCAAATCACGGACATCCTTGACAGCCTAAAACAAAAAGGTCCATATCTAAACCCGCATTGAATTATACGAACCCATGAATGTAGTCATCCGTTGAGTCGAAAACGTTAGTTCTGTGTTCCATTTACACGTAATTTACATTAAGATGCCTCCGCATTTGCATGGAATAACCTTTTCATAACCGTCACGAGCTCCCGGCATGGCGATTAATTTAATGGGTTCCTCAATTTAATGAAACCCAAACTCGGTAATTGGCTCTTAAAGAGATAGGACAAAATTTACGATTACTTCTCGATACTTTTTCGACGGTTCAAATTCTTTGTTGCGAACCGTTGGTGACTAAGTTACATTTGTTTTTGGAGTTTTTTAACTGGTTATGAGTTTCGACAGTATAATACGGTGCTTCATTTCATAAGTCTTTGTTCACAATTAGTCATATTTTATATTCGTAACTCATAATCGGTTATTATTAAAACATGCCACATTATATTAAAATGCCTTTCATTTGTAATGGAATCTTTTCTGCAGTCTATTGACTGTCCAGACGCATAGCATACTAGACGATAGCATTTTGAATATGTAACTAATTTTTCTATCACTGTTCCAGATACCGTGTAATAAAACATTATGTGCTTCTATTTTTGGGAAAATGGCTACTGTTGCTTCATAGAAAATAATCACTACCTTAAAGATACCGGTTCTATTCAATTCTGTGTGTTCTGAGGGAACTATTCGAATCCTTCACTTAATAAATTAATGTATTAATATAAACCTCTTGTAGTCATTTAGGTGTACTCACTTACTGTGCACCTTAATATTTACTATTACACACTAGCTAGAGCTGCATTATAACCGAATGTTCAAACTCTAGACAAGTTAAAAAAAAAGATATATTTTTCTAAAACTTCAAATTTGTCCTCTGTTTCATTAACTATATCGTTATACTACAATTGATCACCATCTTTATTCTTTTTTAATATATCAAATACAGTGACGTTTGTTTTCCTAGATTCAATAAATCCAAGCCACGCTTTAGGGACTTCGTAATATTAAAATTCCTTATTGTGACCGTTATTCGAACGGTTAAGCTCTCCCGCTCGGGCAACAATGATTGGATCGAAGGGACCCCGACAAATCTTTTTGTTTGATCAGGCGTTTGTTGACAACAAATTCGTTGACGTTAATCCTTAGACAATGCTCGGTTTTATCCGAGTGTCCTTTTAAAGCAACGCCAAATCTGTAAGTTAATGTTTGTTTAAAAGATCCATTTGAAATTGTTGCTCGGTCGGACCGTGAAATCCGTTCACGGTGTTTGGATGTTGAAATTCCTTTTAATGGTAAAAAAATCGAAAACGATGGTTGAGTTATTGTTATTTCATTTTACACACAGTATAATATAATACTTGTATTTCATGTTATTCTGCTTTTATGAAAAAATGGCAACATTTTTTTTTATTAAAACATAATTTTGCCTAACATCAAGAAGGAACAACAGCTGAGCTTAACGTGATTTCTGAATCACGGAGGGGCTCAGAAGTGGTCTTATTATAGATCCCTCAATAACGGAGGAGTTCGAATCATAAACAAAACCTGTGTTGCCCAATGATTTATTGTTGTTGTGATTTCCTCTATTTCATACATTTATCCCATCATAATTCGATTTAAAGTGTCGCCAATTTTCTTGCTAAAGTAATGTTAGGCAGTAAAATAACTTTATACCATGACCACATAATTCGTAATCTATAAAGTACCATGCGATTCGATTGAGAGACTTCTGGTATTACAAACCATTAGCGGACAATCTTAAGGTGAAGGAAAACATCGTGAGGAAACCTGCGCACGCCTGCGAAGAGATTCAAAGGTTGTGCGTTAAGCCGACCAATCCGCACTGGGACTACCAGGGCCTATACACCCTATACGCGTTGGCCATGGCCCCGGCTGGTGTTGGATTTCATACTGAGTTATATGTGGTCATCCATACTTACCACACTTTAAGTACGGTACGAATTACGTTTTCAGCGAATAGGTAAATAAAATAAAAATATCGACTAAATTTGGCAGACATATTTATTTATATTCATTAAAGTTCAGCGCCATTTATAGCAAGTAATAATATTTACAAATTCGAGTGAAGGTACGAAATAAATCACGAAAATAAATAATTTAAACCCCTAACTTACACTTAACGGATTTTGGTACACAAAAAAATTATTAAATATTTTATACCGAGCCCAAAATCATTTTGGCCGTCCCATTGCTGTTCTACAAAACAATGTCAATAAGTACCCAATGTTTAAAGTCTAACATCCACTTCAAACAAATATACTACAACTTGATTTATAACACGTAATTACAATGAAATATACTAAGAAAATGGATTCTACCAATTCTTTATTAACCCTTTGACAACTAAATACGCCTTGAGGCGCCAGACACAATATATTTTTTCTAATGTGTCAGGATTCCTGGCGTTTAATGGGTTAAGCAATTACTCAAAAGATTACGTTTTTATTCACACAATTAAAAAATATTATCACTTCCACTCGTTATAATAAGAGATATTTCTGTCGACATTCAAGAAAAATATAGTTACTCTGTATTTTTTTTATAAATGCTTCAAATATTTACAAATAGATACATATCTTTATTGCTGAAGTAGACATCGTAGAGTTCACTACAGTGAGTAATTCTTCGTCAAACTTATTTATAGTAAATTATAACTAACAACTATTTAACTAAACGATAATAAGGACTAGTTGTAAACATAGTTCTAGTAAATATTATTACCAATAAGTCTATTTAACATAATTTTGTAATCTCCAACGAGAACATAAACAAATAGTTTATCCACATACGATTTGACAGTACATATAATATCCAATATGTACAAGCAAAAACATAATAATTACGACTTTAGAAAATTATTATTCACTATTACGCCCTTAACATATGTACAATACTATTTTTTCTGGTGTTAACCTTACTGTGTTTCATAAATACATTAGAATATTTTTCAATTTACACTTTTCCCTAAGTCTACATACAAAAAATTCACAATAGGTGTTTTATTACAGCGGCATTTACATTCACAGTGAGTTCAAAAAGTTCATTACAACAGAATAATATTAAACGCAAAAGTTCGTCTCAACTCTCATATATCACGACTGTTTACACTGACGCGTCCGAAACGTTTGCGGACCAACTTCACTACTGGTTTAAACGCGATATTTCGTCCGATCATTTAGGAACTGAAGGCGCGGTCTTCTATCGACAGCATGTCGAAACTATGACGTCAGACTACGACGTCACGAGCGGCAGCATCGCTCGGCACCTCGGGAGCGAGGACGGGTTGGAAACGGTGAGCTGCAGGCGCGAAGTCCTCAACTAACTTTCGCTTGAGGACCGATGAGGATCCTACGTAGACATTGGTCCCGGGGAACGTGCCTCGTCGTCTCCTCCTCCACAAAATGGCAGCAAGCACCGCCAGCCCGAACGCTATCATAGCGGACAAACAGCCAAGAACTAATTCAGAATCCGGGGCGCGCTCTGCAACTCGTTCACCCCTCATGGAACTGACCAGCACTGACATAAGACGATCACCCTCACTTACTTGAACATCTTGCACGCTCTCAGTTGAAACGCGTTGAGCTCTACTGGTGTCTATCGTCATCGTTTCTGATCTCTCATTATCCACTCCCGGAGTACGAGACACGAGCTCCACTTGTATGTGGTACACTGTATCGGGCCACAGAGACAGCGTTACTCTAGTGGAATCAGTGAAGAGGTTGCCTTTAAGGCCGCCTCCGTCTACTTCCCACGTAACTAAGTATACGCCTCTTGCTATCCTCGGCTCCCATGCAATTTCTCCAATTACAAGCACTTTCTGATGAATCAGGGATACTTCTTTGAGAGTCCATTTATGTTGATCGTGATTGGAGCTGTTGGTGTCGTGGGCGACCCAGGTCTCGTCCGGGCTGTAAATGGTGACTAGGCCTTGTGGGTCTACGACTAGCACTCGGAGGAGGGCGCCTTCGTTGTTGGAGGGGACCCTGGTGGCGAGGGCTTGGGTTTGTATGATTTGTCGCCAGGGTCCCTCGGCGGCGCGGCGCATGACGACGTAGACGAGGGGCGCGGCGGCGCGGGGCGCGGGGGGCGGCCACCTCGCGAGGGCGCCGCTCACCCGCATCACCCCCTCGCCCTTCGTGTGGATGACGGGTTGCGTCTGCGACGCACGTGCTGCCTCCGAGTGGAATTCGCACGCGACTTTGCAACCGGGGAACTGGAAAGGAGGATTCCATTAGTGATGCTGAAATGACTTCGGATTGGGTGTTTGTTTAATTTGGATTTAAACTGAAAATTGTGATGCTTTCAAGTTTGATATAAATAAAACGTTCATCATGAAATTCAGTGATTAATTTTAAGATTTTAATGAGCGTTGGTTAAGCTTAGTGAATGGAACTATTTATTTTACATTTCGGTGAAGGGTGATGTTGTATGTAAAACAGGTTAATAGCTTTAAAATTATTCGTTATAAAAATTTTGTTCCAATTTATTTTACCTGATATTTCTCTATGAATAGTTCTAGGTATGGATTTTAAAATCAAAATTACCAATAATATGTTTATTATTCAATTTAACTATTTAAACATCTTAGTTATAGAATCGTAACTATTTCAATTTCATTTTGTTCTTGATTCCCCTTTTTTAGTACAGATTATTGTTTCAAACCATGTCTTCGTCTCGTAAATAAAGCATTATATACTTACACAAATGTCTTTCTCGTCACAAACCGCACCCCACACTTGATAATTGGATTGAAGTAGTTCGCAGTTCTCCCAACACTGCAACAAAGGAAACTTTTGTTAGTTAAATCTCACAACCGAAACTTATAATAACTGTACAAGTGGGATTAAACACGCATACGATTACTGTAATACCATTAAAACTTAAAAGCTTTTTGTATTGCAGACTTAGTACAATTTAAAATAAGAATTTACACCTCTTGTTCAAAATAATAAATTGACTATTTAAAACACTAGAACTTAAATTTCGTATTATTGATTCATTTAATTAATAATAAGTCCATATTCTTTGCGAAACTAAACGATGCTCTATACTTAAATTGAGTTCGAAAAAGATAGCGCTATATATGATAAATAGCGGCATCTCTTTCTAACTCTATTTAAGTAAAAAAATAGCGGCATCCCTTACTAACTATATTTAAATAATGGTCAACGTTGAGTCACATTCTTGAATACGGGCCAAAGTGTTACAACTTTGAAAATTTTACTACACCAACGTGAGTGGTTTCAATCTGATATTCCCTAATATTACAAATCATTGGAGTACACCTTGATATTGCTTACAAAACCTGTGCCTAATAATTGCACAATTTATAATAGTCAAAAATACTATTCATCTTCCACAAAAACACCCGGCGCGCAAACTAATTATGCATGTGACAAAAATGGCCGACACAATTAAACTTGGAACCATTTTGATTTATTACAACAGCATCATTATGAATAAATGTGGCATCACATTAATCTTCAAGACCAAGTGAGATCAAATGGGAAGTTTTCGACAAATTTGTCAGTTGTACGGTAACTTGTAAATTGGAAAGAACCATTTGTCACACCATCAATACTATTTTCTAAACAAAATAAACTACCGAGCGTCGGTGGCTCAATGGAGTGATTTGTTGCTTTGAATGGTGCAGGATCAAATCCCGCCACGTACCAATGTGTTTAGGAATATTCGAAATGACATGTACGTTATCTCACACTCTTACGGTGACGGGAAACATCTTGAGAAAACCTACGCACGCCTGCGAAGAGATTGGTTATGCGTGAAGTCGGCCATTCCGCACTGGGCCCGCGTGGACTACTAAGACCTATACACCTTTTATGAGTAGGCTCCTGCCCCTCGGTGACGACGTTTAAGGAGCTGATGATGGTATACTTCTTTGTCTTTATATTGAAACACTTAGACAATTAAAAACAGATATGTTATTCACACAAAAGGTTGTACTGCACTAGGATCCCTTAAAGATAACTAAACGGCGGCCTTCTGCTCAAGATGAAATGTATTAAAATTTTAATGGTAGTGAAACAATAGAATTATGAAATACAAGTACAGAATACAAATACTTATACAAGAATTTTCGCCGTCGCGTCGCCTCCAAAGGGACCAAAAAAAATTACTAAAAGCGCAGTTTTTGCAGATGGCCCTTTACACCTGGCAATTTGAGGTTATCTTTCGTGTACTACACATAATATAAAACAGAAGACGTTTCAACCATTACATAATCGATATGTCACAATCTCCAGTTATTTCACAGGTTGTATTACCATACAATTCGAATCACCGAAGCACTAAATTATTCACTACTACATAACTAGTAAGCTCACATAAGTGCATATGCGTGGGCACCTTAATCTTTCATTATTTTTATACATTTTTATTACATTCTTATAAATCCTCGCGATGTGAAACGTTTTCCTTAAATATAAAGCTTTGTTTTTATGACCATTCTTAAAATTATTTCAAGCGTTTATGACCATAAAGATTTATTTTTGTTTTACAGTAATATCAGGCTCATTTGCTACAATGTTGGCTTAATATCAGCACCTAATAAGTTTCAGAGGAGTTTAAAGATTTAAGAAAATATAATCATAGCCCAAGGTGGTAATATTACACAATACTAGGTGGTAGACTCGATACTGAGTCGTCTGATAGGTACCACCGCAGTGCCAGATATCGTCCCGTGAAAAAGGAGTGTTATGCACTTTTGTGTTTCAGGATGAGGGCACTCTAGATAGTGAAATTACCGAGTATAAGACCTAACAATTTTGAAAATTCGAAAAGACGTTGTTACGCGGCGGGACTTGAGCCTGCACTCTCCAGATCGGCGGCAACAGTCCACACCAATGAGCCACTGACGTTCTCAATCGACAGCATAAAGCGTATTATCAATTTACCCCCATAGCCAATTACCGGGCGTGAGTTATGGGCCATCTAGCCAAGTTTACAACGACTCAAACGCAACATTTGTAATTGGAACAACCATTTGTTGGAGACGAAAACTTCGCCTTGGTAAGCTTTAATCATAACAGCACAGCTTGGTTATTAATTACATGTCTTGACAATTAGCTTTTGGTACGTTTTCGTAACTCAAATTTCAGTGGAAATAATATGAAAAATATACCTTAGAGTATAACCATTAAGTCTAAAATGGTTAAAAATTATAATTGTAGATCTCTCAATCTCGTAGAGAATAGACATAATATGCAGCGTTGCCCACCTATCGATAGAAGAACTTGGTAAGAGAGTAAGTACTCCTTGAAACCAAATACTAGTAGCGTAGTTTATGTAGTTACTAACTTGTGACGTATAGATATATTTGATTCAACATCCTGTTACTTCATAGCCCGCATAAACCTTTATGAGCCCTTAAAATTTCCTACTAAGCACTTCCTCCATAAATCCAGATTGGTGTTTTTATAAACTTTTCAATACGCTCGTAAAGATATTTTTATTCGCTAGATTTTAACGCTAAGTTTTACGTTGTTTGGCGGCGAAGAAAGGCCTGCAATATTACTTCCATTAACCGAAGATACTAAATCTGAATACATTTTAGCATTTATTGCCTGGAAACATAGCGGAGACTTAAGGGCTCTTTGCAGCGTTACTGCCAAAGTTGAAGAGTCAGGGACGTAAAATGTTGGAAAACGTTTTAATTAGGGCAAATCGGAGGGAATGTAGTTCAAGAAATCATTTGGTTAATTATTTGTGTGGATGTGTCTTATATGGACTTTCGAAGGTTGCAGGCTGAATTACCTAATGATACGAAAAGAGAAATGATTGTGTGCTTTGGAGGGCACGTCAAGCCGCTCGACTACAAATCTAAGAATAGTAGTACTTTAACACCCACCATTAGGCCAATGCCTATGCCACGGGCCCAATGGCCCGCGTGGTGCAATACAACCTGATCTCGCGGCAAGGCCTGTGCCCATTATAGGCTGATGATGATGATTAGGCGACAGGTCGTAAGCCCAATATGGCCCAAATTTACTTGGTGGTAGACTCGATACTGAGTTACCTAGGTAGGTACCACCGCAGTGCCAGATATCGTCCCGTCAAATAAGAGTGCTATGCACTTTTGTGTATCGGGATGAGGGCACTGTAGCTAGTGAAATTACCGGGTAATTGAGACCTAACATCTGTTGTCTCGGGTGTCGGGCGCAGTGCGGCATTGATGGAGGATAATAACTGTCTATCAGTTGTTTTAATAACTGTGTATCAGCTCTGTTTTGATCAGGCGTATCACTTACCATCAGGTGAGCGTCCTGACCGTCCCGTTCACTTCGTAATATAAAAAAGTAGAATAAAGCATAATATGAGAGAGTAACCTATTACTTGTGTACATTACTGTTCTCAACTTTGATAATAATAAAGTCACAAACCCTAGTGACCAGGGCACTTACCATAAAACAGTCCGGTCCCTGGAGGCAGGATGACTCCCCCGCTAGGTCGCTGCGTCGCAAACTGTAAACAAAAATTATATGTCGTTCAATTGTTCCTTCGGAAAAAAGCAAGCTGTTTTTTATTATATTAATTATTTAAGAACAAAAAATATTGAATTACAATATACTAATACTGTTAATTCTCTACGGCTTTTCTTAGAAATAGTGTAATACGTCAGGCACAGCATAATATGAAGAGATTGGTATGTATCCACCTAAGCCCTATACTGATTAGTGGATGTAAACGACTAACATACATTATTATGGCAAACGATTTAATTTGTTCTTATTCGTGGTTCTATTGTGAGGTCAACATGTATGTCCAAAAAATATTACTTATTAAAAAAACCTTCCTAATAAACTTTGAAACATCACTTAAGTGGAGGTTAACTTGGAATTGCACATTCCGAAAAAGTTTTATGATCAAAAAAGAGAATCCTATTTATTAGTGAGAGCGTCGGTGGCTCATGGTGTCGACTATTGCCATCCTATCTGGAGGGCGAGTTTCAAATACCGCCTACCTTTTCGAAATTTTATATACGTTTATTCGTCGTTCTTACGGGGAACATGCGCTCGCCTAGAAAGAAAGGTTGTCCGTGAAGTTGGCTAATCCGCACTGAGCCCGCGTGGACAACTAAGGCCTATACACCCTTTACGGGTGCCCCTCGGTGGGTACGTTTAATGGGCTAATGATGATGATCCAATTTACTTTATAACATGATCGCTATAATGACAGATGAAATGTAACACAATATAACCAATATTCTTTGTTCTTCAATACTGCGTCGTTTCAGTGTCAATACGTAGAAGGGACGGTTGTAAAAAACTATCTCACATGTCTCCGTCGTAAATTAGATTGCCATACTCTGCAGTGTCCGTTCCGAGAAACATTGACGATTCATAATTTATAAAAGTTGCCAACTAAGATATAGTCGGCTCTAAATAAGGAGAGTTTCTAGTGTTGGGACATAACGATAATTTCAATCGATAGTTTAAATTTAAAATGGTATTATATAGATAAACATGTTTATGAAATATTGCGGGTCTCGATAATTTTGCTTTATTTTGATTTTTATAGAGTTGGAGATTTCATCGTAATTTGGTATTATGCTGCAATTTGCGCGATCTGTAATTGATTTGTTTGTGGCGTTTTTCCGGAGTGAATTTGTTTTTATTCCGGTGTATATAGAATTCAACCATTTCCTTAACCAAGATGTTGAGCTCTTTTTGCTTTTGTTGACTAATATTATTGAACGTCATGTCAAAACATTTTCCTAAAATTCTTCAGGTACTGTCGAGACTATTAAACGTTTCGTAGTCCATCGAAAGAAACTCGACAGTGGTCTATCGAGCATCACTACTAGCGACGTGGCTCGAATAGACCGTGGATTTTTTGCGGTTCTCGGCGGGATTACAAACTTTGAGATCTTGATCAGGCATTGTAGGTTTTTGTTGGCACTTTAATCGAGTATTTTCAGTGCACGCACAGCTGCGGTATGCTGAGAAAAACATAATTACCACATAATATGTAATTTGATATGCGTCGGCCGCGCGGCCTTTCATACCCATTGTCAATTTGTCAGTGAAGGAATATTATATACCTTCACCATCATCGGTGTAATATCTAAACAAGAAAGCATTGTTTTATTAAAAATGGATATTGTTTCGTTATTTTCATTTGATTATACAGTGCCTATCAATGCTTTTTTGTTTAGGAGTTTCGTCGTTACCTGTTTAGCAAGACGTTTCAGGGTTTGCTCTCCTTAATAATTAAATATTATATAGGCTTGAACCCAGAATAAAATAGCACACTTTGTGGATATCTCATCCTAGCAACGACTCTATTACACACTTATCTTAGGTGCTCAGACTGAGAGAAGAAATGTTCTATTAGGTTTTCTGTTAACAACGTTACATTGGTAATTGATTTTAAAGTTGTTTTATATTGTTCATAAGGGCTTATTGTAAATCCACACATAGTAAATGGAGGTTGACTTTATTATAACCATCATGTTTTTATACGTATATTATTACAACTTCAAAGCAACTACATACGTCTTTGATGAATAGTGCAAAAGTTTCTCGATCATAAACTAAAAACCTGTTTTCAAATACAAAAACTTACATCTTAATTAAAAACACATCAGATGCACCGGACATTGATAATTGATTGAAGTGCTTGAGAAGAAATCTCTAAAAGCAAAATATTTTTTACAGATTAGGTCCATAAAGAACACTTCATCATCATCAGCTCATTAGACGTTCCCACCGAGGGGCACGAGCCTACTTGTCGCGGGTTAGGCCTTAGTCATCCACGTGGGCCCATTGCGGATTTGCCGATTTCACGCATAACCTTTGAATCTCTTCGCAGGCGTGCGCAGGTTTCCTCACGATGTTTTCCGTCACCGTAAGTGCGTAGGTTAAACGTACATATAATTCCAAAATTTCGAAAATACATTGGTGCGTTGCGGGATTTAAACCTGCACCCTCCAGATCAGAAGGCAGTCAACACCAATGAGTTACCGAGGAAAAAATATGTATATTGTAAAGCAAATATTGAAGCCAATTTCGATCTCACTTGCAGTGTTAATATCAAAACTTGTGACGATACCGTAAAAAGCTTAAGAAGCTTAATTAGTGCTGTAACACAGCACTTTAATTCCGACGCCAATATAAAAACGGTCGTTTAATTATTCGACGAGGCACCAATACATTACTCGTTATCTCAAGTTCGAGAGGGGTTTTATGCTCGGCTCGGGAAAAAAGGAAGGGAAATAAATGTTCGGATCGAGCAACCAGTTTAATGTATTTGATAAGGGTGACAGCCATCTGGTTGCCGGTTCGGGTCGACTTAATTGATCTGCGGACGGTAGCGTCGATGTCAAATGTTGATTTTCGTATAGTGAGTAAAAGTTGAAGTGCATTTTTTATTTTCTTGAAAGGAAGGAAGAAGGAAGAAAGAATTTCTTCTTTTGAAAGAAAGAGAAGGAATAAGAAATAACATTTTTTGGCCAATAATTAACACAGTGTAAAAGAATAAACCATTATTGACTAAATTAATTATAGAACTGAACAATTTATATGACTATATTAAAAAGTTATGTGGCCAAAAGTCCCTGCCTCAGCTCATGCTGCTTAGGTAAAATACACACAATAAATTACCGGGTATAAGAGACCTAACATCTGTTGTCTCGGGTGTCGGGCGCATTGTAGCATTGATGGAGAATTATAAATGTTAATCCGTTTTTGGTCTTAATCAATGCCGCTTTGTCATGGTCAGGCGTATCACTTACCATCAGGTTAGCGTACTGACCGTCCTGTACACATATTGTAACATAAAAAATCCTTTCTACTATCGAATTGGTAGTAAATTGATAAAATATCTTGATGTTTTATTAATACCTATTTTTTTATTCAATCTAAACCAGAAATATACTCAAATAAAACTATAATATCGGAAGAGTTGTGTGAGATTGTGGTGCATTATTAAGTTTTATAATAATAACCTTTATTTAATATAAGGAGGCGAGACGGGTTATCTGGCGCATAATGGGGGAGACCTATGACCTATGTCCTACACCATACATCCAAACCCATCCATTATGAGTTTGCACGATCTCATTTAGTGCTACTTTTAAGTGCAACGCAATATATATTTTTAATGACAACATTTTTAACAGTCATTAAGGGTAAGCAAATCTACATTATACAGCGACGGATTCGCCAATTGGCCATCTCATGAAGGGTAATTAATGTTCCGTTTGGTCAGCCCTCTTAATGCGTTTCTTTGATAAGTGACATCCTTCAAGTAGCTGTAGAGTGAAAGTGACCTAACTGCATAATCTCGTTTTACCGTATTTTCATAATAAAAGTGTAATTTTGTTCTTCGGATTTGCCTGGTTCTATCAAGTTTAAGTGAATCATACGTACACCATGCTTTCCATACAGAGGAAAGATGGGAACTGTCACCTTATCAATTTTCAGCTTGTTGCTACAAATGTCTATATTTACCGGATTATCTGGCAATACAATGTGAATATTTATATTATCCACTGTCCCATATATTGTTTTGTAAAATTTGAGTGTTCCGCACTTTCGTGTTTTTTTCCATTAGGGTACTGTATTTCGTAAAATTACCGGGTATAAGAGATCTACGAGGTAACAGGTAGCGTCGATGAAAAATAATTACTACGTTCACTTGTTAAATTGCTTTATCACTCCATCTGTTATGGTCAGGCGTATCACTTACCAACAGAAGAACTGACCGTCCCTTTCAATAAAAAAATGCATTTTGTGACTTAGCATATTTTACTAAGATGCGATCTGTTCGCCGCCTCTCAATTTAATTGGTTGATAAGAGAGACAGTAGCTCAAATGTCAAACGTTTTAATGTTAACGGAATTAAAAACGAGATGTGGCCCAGTCACGATTCAGATATCGCTGCCATGTTTGGTAATGTGAAGATGAATCATAAACGAAAATACTCTGAAGAGTAAGCAAATGTGTAAATTAACAAGTAATAAGAATAATAATTTATTTCCCAAACTATACATATACATTCTTTTGAGTTTTTAACCTACCCTCCACACTAGGCAATGCCTGTCCTGTGGAGGTTATAATGATGTTTACAGTATGACAATTATACACGGCACTACGTTCATTTAAACCATAACACTATGAATTATACATTTAATTAACAAATTTCAAAAATGGCGTTTTGGTAAGTAAAGTGAGTGTGCATGTGGGAAACTACTTAATTACTTTTAAAAGATTTTCTGGTCCGTCGTAAGTGAGGCTCAAGAGTGATTTGTGTAATATAGCTTTTGCTTCCCTAAAAGATTTGTTGACAAGTTTGAGACGATTGACTAATTGATTATAGATGTGAGGGAACAGGTGTAGTCTGAAGCACTGAGCAAAACCCGTTTAAGATCTAAGAATTAGAATTTTAAAACCCTTTTATTCCTCATGGCGGTGTATTCAAATAATAACAATGTTGAATCCATTACATAATAATAAAATTGAAGTGTATGTTTGTAATATAAAAATAATAAGTTGTTACTTCATGCATATGAAACAGATACGGTACATACGATAACCATTTTTATAAAATTTGTCTGTCTTTCCGTCTGTCTGTCTTTTGTTCCTCTAAAACAGCTAGACAGATTTGGACGGGACTTTTTTGGTGGGTAGCTGATATAATAAGGAATATATGCAAGGCTTCTTTTTTTTAGAAAATACTTTTTTGTTTTAGAAAAATAAAGCATTGTCAAAGTTAATAATCTGTGTGTTGGGTTACAGTCCAAACTCGCTGTATTAATGATTTGCGGGTAGACCTTTGACCGCCAATGATGCCTTAAGGCGCCGGACACAACATATTTTTTATTGTGTCTGGATTCCGGGCGTTCGACGGGTTAATATGACAATACGTCATTTAATGTCCAAATTTCTACTATATTTAAAATTACTATCCTGCAAATAACTCAATAAATAAATATGATTGTTACTTATTTATGACATCGCAATGAAACGTAAACACAAAATGAAATCATATTTTATGTTCACATTAACAGCCATTTTAATTACCAGTAATTGAAAAAGTAATTACTGAAGAGAGCGTTTTAAATGCAGTCTCACTCGTTATGCAATATGTAGCAGATGGTTGCCGTCACAGGACTTTTGATATCAAATGAATATTCATTAATGCTGTATTCAATAACACGTAGTTATAAAGGCTGCGAGCAAAGAAGGACGTGTAGCGATTCGCATAAATAGTATGTTAAAAATCGAAAATAGAATTCCATTTGGGTTCATAAAGACACAGTAGAAGCAATCTGTTTGCGTCTCTATGTATATTACAAAAAAAAGTTATGTTTGTCTGTTGTTTTATAACTATATGCCTATAACTCCGTTGCCGGTAGGCCAATAGGCCATCTCACACAGCGTAAAGTCTAAATCCTTAATATATAGCTTATAAAAAGCACTCAAAAACGTCCAAAAATACACAAAATACAAGTAAGGCACTTACATGAATTTTGATACTTGAAAAAAGCGCTTCAGTTGTTTTAGCCTGTAGAGAATAACCATGTGGAGATTGGGCCATCATCACCCACCACGCGGGCCGAATGCGGATTGGTGATCGTTAACGACTGCCATCCATAGATTGTAGCCGGGACGAACAGCTTAAGCCATTGTTTAGTACATATCTACCCATATTACAATTTCGTTAATCAGGTGATTATGGTAATAATCACGGCGAACTCTGGGGACCGGGAAATTAAATAAAACATTCCATCAAACAATCAGTAAGCACTGCGATGTGTATTATATGTAAAAAATAGCTTATGACTACTTGCATATTTGAGACATGCAAGTTTGTTAAGCAAAATCTACAACTTTTTACTCGGGCAGGCGAGATTTATCCCCGTAATACTAGAAATCCTGATAGGCTTGTTTTAAAATTTGCACCCAGAACTACTTTATATGTAAAAAACTTCTTGAATATGTGTGCCAAAATATATAACAAAATACCAGAAACACTAAAACTGATAAATCTGCCATTATTTTGTAAAAAACTGTTCATATGGCTTTTGGATAAAAACTATTATAGTCTGAAGGATTTTTTTATGTAAATAATATATTGTTTTCATTGTGAACATTTTTACATGCCTTTCTTCGGTGAAACATGTTGTACTATAAACCATTGTAAAACATCTATTGTATTACCATGTTTCAAGTAAATAAAGTTTATTATTATTGCATATATTAACATATACCCATATTAGGGAAGTTGTCTACACATACTCCCCACAATACTGTTCTTTTTTTTAGAAAATTAACAACATGCACACATATTCTATTCAGCCTTAAAGTAAAATTATTTTATCGAAAGCACTCCATTTCGCTGCATGCCCTCAGCCTTATTGCTTAAGACATCTGTTAATGTCACTGTTATTAATTAATAGTTATTTGTGGAACGTTCCCAATGCTGTGTTGAAAGAAAACGTATTTAATACTGAGATAATGGCCAATTAATGAGGCCGCAAGTAAGCGTTGTGTTGTAATGCTATTTATTATCGGATAGATGGCATTTACTCAGTACTTATAGTTAATTTATAATAATAGTAAATAGAAAATAATAAAGACTTTAACCACTTCTTTATTTCATAGGTAATTAAAGGAGCAGACGGTTCACCTGATGATAAGTAATGCTATCCATGGATACTTGCAACTCTGAGGACCAATGACTATTCATTGCCGAAGCATGACTCTCACACACTTCATCATCATCATCAGGTCATTGAACGTCCCACGAGGGGCACGAGCCTACCCGTAAGTGTGTTTATGCCTTAGTCATCCACGTGGGACCAGTGAGGATTAGCCGACTTCACGCACAACCTTTGAATCTCTTCAGCATGTGCAGGTGTCCTCATGATGTTTTCCTTCACCGTAAGAGCGTTGGATAATGTACACATCATTTCGAAAGTTCGAAAACACATTTGTACGTGGCGGGATTTGGGAGTCCTCCTGGTAGGAGAGTGACAGTCCACAGCATTAAGCCACCGACGCTCGTTGCAAGTCTTTGGTCCATCGGGCCAGGCGTCTTACGCTTCGATGCTAAGACGCGGAATCTTCAACGTCATCGGTCTTCCGACACTCTTTATCGACTACATTAAGATAGTCATTGGAAACCATATTTTTTAGACAATCAGGTGATTCAGCCTGCAACGCCTTCATTAAAATCAGAGCAAAAGCACAAAAATGATTTCCGCTATGGGTGCTATATTCGTGGAAGTCGAACCCCGAACTCTTTATCCTGCAGCAGTTTAAAATCAACACTGACGGAGTTTCAGTTACGAAGGTACAGTAATATTTAAAGATATAAATTAAAAGAGGCATCAAGATCAACAAGAAAACGTTGGTTTTCCAACAACTCGAACACTGTGTTACTGCCCCAACTAAGACACTTTCACGTGAACGCATAAAACACAGGCTTTGCAACTCGCCACTTTGTGTTGGAAAATTAAAAACCGAATTTTGACTAACACTGAACCAAAGGCCGAAATATATTTCAACAGTGATGTTAAAGAGCAATATTAATTTCCGGCGAGGAAATGAGTTTATTATGGCGCTCTTATATAATACACCGTAGCGATAGACCTTTGTTAGGTTCTACGATCATTTTCCCAAATATCAAGCTTAAAAGCGCTGTAATTTGGAATTTCATTACGTTGATTACTGATTCGCACCTTGAAGTATGCTAAAATAGTTTTTGAGAGGCATAATGTTTACTTTATTTAATGAGTGTTAGTAGCTAACAAAATGACTTTAATAATTTATTATTAGAGAATCATTAGCAAGGTGTTACCGGCTCTTCTACGATTTATTGAGAAAACGTTTTTCTATCGATTTGGAATACTTTCTCATAACATGACAAATGCAATTTTGCAAAATCGTTGATCAAAATTGAACGGATATAAATATGTTCCCCAAAATGCTTCTCAGTGTCAGCACTTTCTTATAAGATATGACCCCAATCCGGATAGAAAATATTACCTAATCGCGCACAAAGAATTCCACACCAGATAATACAAGATAACCACAAATCTCAGCTAATGTTCCGATCGCTAATGACCACACGCGAAACGCGACTCGCTTTAGAAAGCATCACCAAACAAAGACGAAACCAAATTACACTGGCAGGTCATCCGAGCTTAATGATGCCAATCCGAGCGGCCCATCAACTCCGTTAATAGACGTAATCATCGTAATTTTTCACACAATTTATTCTCCCTCTCGCTCTCGCCTTGAGTTGTTTTACGACGGCTAATGACAACAAAAAATCATGTTGACGGAGTCGACAACGGGCTGAGGATGTAACACATCCTTAGCCCGTTGTAATGTATTACATGTGAGGAGTAATAAATTAGGTGTCCTTCAATACTAATACGCTTGTCCAGTGCATTGGCAATTCCTAAGATCATCGTGCTTAAAATGCACTACGGCTAAGTAAAATTGGTAAAGAATCCGACGGCGCTACTTCAACTAGTTCAATTCTTTGCTCGTATATCAGGTTGTGATTGGCTGTGTGGTATGGTGTGTGGTTACCCGCTCACACTCCTGTACCAGTGTATGTCCAAAAACTCTCGTCGGAGAGAGGCCAGCAGAGAACTGTCCAATATTATACTAATCTACCGGTTACGCGATAGCATAAGATTGCATTTCAGATAAGCATTTGAGTAAAAATTGGCAGTTGATAGCAACAATTATTTCGAAATAAGCTTTTCTAAGTTTGACATTATTATGATCTGCGCACAAAAGAAAAGGTAAAACAAAAAGTGATAATGAAACCTGTTGTTATCACAACGATATCAAATCCCATTGTAATAACGAACGCCAAATACCAAACGTACCACGAAACAGGCCAATCGAAACATCTAAAAACCAAAGTCCCGAAATCAAGCAATCAACTTTCACTCTAAATGCGCCAACAAAGAAGTTTTAACCAATTCAATTACTACAATTGTATCGCACGACTCGCCTCGCGTTTTGAAATATGAAAGTTAAACAAAACAAAACCGGTGCAAGGGAAGTGACTGAATAATGAATGACTGTGATTGAAAACACAGCTCGTCGAGTATTTGTGTTAGATGCCGCCGCGGATTAAGCTTTTGTTAATCAAACAACGCTTATTGAATATTATTTAATTAATCTTTCGTATTTGACTTCGGATACCGACAAGAAAACGAATAGTACTCAGCCGTTGTTGAATCTCGTTTTGTTCTAAACAAGTTTGAATTGAAAAACGTTAAGTTACCTCGTTATAAGACAATGCAGGCTATAAATAACAAAAAGCAGTAAGCTTTTATAGACGTGAAGCGAAATAAAATACCATGGATATTGATTTTAAAATAAATATATATCAATATCCATAGTTTACAATGCTTGCAAAATTTATGGGCAATTTAAAATTGTTCTTGATCAAATTATGGCTACATCCTTAGAACACCTAAGATTATGAACAGTATGCCTTTTATAGAAACCTTATATGGCAATGGTAAATGATATAAGTAAACTGTACTAGCTGCGCAATGGAGAATCATAACCCAACAAGTCTTTTAAGGAAGCGGAGAAATCTCATCTAGGAAGAAACTGCGCAATCCTAAAAAATATAAAAGCGGAGATTTGATTTATAGCAAACAATCTATATGATAACAGCTCGCAATCCCGATGCAATTAAAAATAAAACTGCACATTTGGGTGACCTTTGCTCGTCCTGTGATTCCTATATTTAGATCGACTTTATCAGATTGCTAAAGTCGACTTTATTAAAAGCATTTATATATTAGGCTATTTTGAAACCAATCGATAAAAATGCAGAACGATGCATTTAAGATATGGTTTTTGTTTAGGTCCAAAACAAAATAGGTCAAGAAAACAAAACCCGAATGATCCATCGCCAAAAAAAGATCAAAACCGAACGTTTAACACGTAACCTTAACGCTATTACTTAAGTCGTTCACCCGAATAGAAAATTAGGGCTACATTTTCGATGGGCAGGATCCCGCATACCAACACTTAAAAAGTTTACAGAATCCATTAAAGATAATCGTCGTTCGAGGCCTTGGGCCTTGCCGGCGCAGCAGCTAATCGATCGATGAGCACACGCATGCATCTACAATCAATCCATCAGATTTTACGTTACTCGCAACTACCGACGGGGTTCATTTATCATTTTGTTTTGTGGGTAGCGGTCAAACTCTCTTGGGGGCCAGCCAGAGGTCCCAACGCATTAAACGCCGTAGTCTTACGAAATGTGATATGTAAACAAGTTTTTTAGATGTTCATCACTGCGCTTCTGAGTTTAATTGCTTGTGCAATCCCCGTGGTGTTTGTAGGCACAAGAAGTTGTTCACAAACTCACATTGAAATATTTTCTTCATATATAATTTGTGATATTAATTATACCCTTTTAAATTATTAGTTTACGGATATGTTACTTTTGAAATCAACGTGTTTCGAATAATGCCGTCAAATGAAGCTACTTTTTATCCGTTAAGATATATTAAAGATCCTATTTTAATTCACTAATAACATTACGGGAATATCATAACAAATAGAACTTGGACTCGTTTTGGAGTAACATAGTACTAAAGAAACTTGAAACTTTATTAATGTCTTCTATTTACCAATTTATTGTATGATTTATTACAAGTGTTGTTCATGCAATACCATGAAAGTAAATTTTAATATTCAAAACGTCAACAGGACAAAGTTGCGACAGCGAAACTTGACAATAAAACCGAGAGCTCGTAAAGAAACAACTTGTAATTCAGAATCATTGTTGTTGGTGTAATTACAACCCTCGTCGAATCCGTTCACACACTGCGCGAGGTAGCATCAATTAAACACTATCAGAAATTGCAAATCTTATCGGCTACAATAAACAATGGTGAAGTGCGACATTTACATGTAGCGGAGATAGAGGCAAAAACATTAAACACCTAACAGCCTCCAGAGGAAGGAGCAAAAACGGCATGAATTATGATTTCGCATAAAGATAAAATACAATCTAAGCCAGCGCGCCAAATGGTGGAGAAAAAATGTAATTTTCTTCGGAGAGTTGCTCAAGAGCGGAACAAGAAATAGTGGAACATAATGTATACAGCGATCAGAAAGCAAAGGAATCGACTGATTTAACTGCAGAAGATAATAAGAAAATACTGAAAAGAGAAGGTTGCCTAGGCGCTTTAGATTGGAATATCGAAAATATGGTTTCACAATGATACGAAAGCAAATACACTAAAGCTTAAAATTTCATTACTAATACAGCTAAATATATAAGATAACTTTTTGTGCTTATTATTGTTCAAAATATCAAAATTAAACTCAAACAATTTGACTATACCCTTACTAATTTACATATAAATAGAATCTGTCAATTGGATATTTGAATGAAAAATATTATTTCTTCATTGGATATGGGTTTGAATAATTGATATTAATACCTCATCAGAATAATATAATGTGGTAGGATATAATATACTCTTATGTTTGTTTAGTTTTTTATTTATAAATCTAAAGAAGCAACCCTCATTATATCATGATTTTATTGTTATTGGATAGTTTTGACTCGAAGAACATTATATACTAACTAGAAATTTGAATCAATTAAAATATTGTCATTAAACTAGCGGCAATAAAACACATGCCAAAATAAAACTAATAACATGTTTTTCTGATATTAGTTCGTTTTATATAGAAGTCTTTGGTTTTGTCAAAATAAATAAATAAATAAATAATAAATAAATAAATATCCACTGACATTCACACAGCGCCATCTAGCCCCAAGTTAAGCGTGAAGCCTGTATTATGGGTACTAAACAACGGATAAATATACTTAAATACATTTTTTTTCGTAAATACATACATATTATACATAGAAAACACCCAGACCATTACAAACAGACATGTTCATGCACACAAATGTTTGTACTGCCCGGGGATCGAACCCGGAACCCTTGGTGTTGCAGCCGACCTCTCAACCGCAACACGAAATGGGTCGTCAAATAAAAAATACAATCTCGAAGTCGACTTTTAAAATTAAATATTCGTTTTATAATAAAGGTCAGTATTCAATTGTTTATTAAATGGCTAGGAGAGTCTTTGCTGGAAAAAGTAGATGCAGGAGCGGGATGGTTAGCGATATGTTTAGTCGTGGACGATGGTGTGCTGATTGGTTGTTTATGTGACAAGCTTTACAAAAGAATTATTAATTTTGCCAAATTGTATTAACAATATAACATGCAAGTATTATAACATAGAATCCCAAAATAAAAACATCAATAAACAAATAAGGATTTGGAGTGTAAAAATTATATAAAAGTTTTTCTTAAATACACATTTCGAAAAAAGGATAAAAGTCTGAGAATTGCAGGTTTACATTTACAAATAATGAATTTATAATCCAAGGAACATCGTAAAGGAATACAAATAGAAAGGAAACAAACAAATACGCGTGCTAATGCAAAGATTGCCTCAATTGTTGCAATACAAAATCTTTCAATGTACACACCGAGGACGCTGCACGATAAACACGATACGGAACCATCTGCTTGTTATTTTATTTGATCTGCTGTAGGTAAACTCTATTACTGGTCCGTTTTTACAAGTACAAATTGAATTTCTATTCCGTGCGGAGTTCTTGGCGGACTGTTGGAATCGGATGACGCTGACAAAAATACTAGACCCGGTAATTGGATACGTTTATCAAATGCGTCCGGATCACGCATCGGAAATTGGATTGCATTGTATCTTTTTCACAAGGATTAAGTACTTTTATCTTTATAGAGCATGCCTAATTTTGAAGAGCTTAAGTTGCACTTTGATGAACATTTGATCAATAGTATATATCGATATAGACAATTGAGTGAACGATTTTTTAAACTAAAACATACCTTTAAATTTTTACATAAAAAAGCCTAGGACTCGCTAATATTTTTTGTTTATTTCAAATACTTAAATTTATAAATTTACATTAAATGTCCTTCACAGTAACATTACTTATTAAAGAAAAGTTTCCATTGGAAAAATAATACGTAAGCATCACAATAAACAATTAATGAAAAATATTGTCCCCAGACGACTATAAAAGATGGCACTGCCATCATTAGGAGCTGGCAACGATATGAATTTTTCATGAAATATGGAGTCCCATGCTCGTATATCGCCAGGCATATAATGTTCCGAGGTATCAGGATTATTTTCATCAGTCTCATTCCATTCTCGACCTTTTTTGTGTGTGTGCGAGAAACGAAGATTTTATCTTACTTTAGAAAACAAGATTGTAAAACGAACCCTCAGAGACGCTGCGACGTGAGCTCGAATTCATTAGGGCCGCAACAATGGAGCCAACTAATAAGAAATAGTACCCCGCATACAAAATTCATGACCAAATAGATGATGAAACTGATAAAAATAGTTTACAATTTCCAAAGCAAACCAACCATGGTGTTGACCCATTTACTCATTATGGACGCATCCTGCCAATTTACTTTATTGATGTTATATTATAGGATCATTAAGTTTTTATAACCATCGCCTCTCTGAAGAACCGACCCGTAATTATGATGATGCGATACTAAAGTCCTTAAACTATTTTTAAATTATACCAAGGCGGTCTAAAAATCTGCTCCAATAACAAAAGGATAATGTGTATTACGAGCTCAATAGGTTGATTGGTACCTTTGCGCCCATAAATTTGAACGTGGTTTTTAAACAATTTAAATGTAAAATATGGAAATTGTCGCAATTAACTGAAATATTCATGAAGTAATTACGTATGGAAATAAAAATTGTCCTCTTGTAATGCATGCTGGAGAAAGTATAAATCTTTAAGTTAAGCGTATGATTGTAAACATCTGACAAACTTTTAAGTTTACAGACGCAAATTCATTGGAAAGCGACTTCGCGGAATTAAACCAGGCCCTAACAATGATATAAATGGTCACAAACACGTACCAAATTTGATCATGCGGCGAATAAATTAAATGGGAACACAATCAAGGATTAAATTACAGCTTCATTCTGTCTCCCACGCGGCTGGCGTTGCGACACATGGCCGACGCTGTCCCGGCGCGCTGTAGGTGCCCCAACATATAATATTGTAGCACATTGCGCGCCGGCGACCGCATATAAATGCGAAGAGAACAAATAAAACGGTGCTATAATTTCAAATCATACGGACAGAGAATGGGTGTGGACGCCGCTCTCATTGTGTGGAAATGATGTAACCGCTATTAAAAGTGTGGGCTGTATCCCTTGAATATTTCTTGCAACGAAGACGTAGGGTCATATCGGGATTTTATATCTACCCGGAGACAATAGCCTGGGACCAACAAGAAAAGTCTCTTTGTAGCCAAACTGGTTGCAATTCTGCATGTCAATATTGGACTTGACTATCCCTGGTCTTTTCTATAATTGTATCATTAAACAATTTTAAGTTGGAATAATGGCCACATACATTTTGAATTTCTATAAATTGTCGATTTTCTAGACACTTGATACCAAGAAATTTGTCATGTTCCAAAATTGCTTTACAGTATGAAAATGATGGTGTTTTAAAACGACTCTTTTATTCTAATAGGCCAATAAATAAAAATGCTTTGGATACTGATTTTATGGACGACATCGAACACTGTCACAGATGAAACAACAACGATAAATTTAAATAGTTTATGTAAAATAAAACGGCCGGTTTTATGGCATAGTAAAAGTATTGGAGTTAGTTAAGTCCAAAAACAACATTTAGTGCGTGTCATATTGTATTCAATTCATTTGGTTGACCACGATTTGTGGGTCATATAAATGACTTAAAATGGTAAGGACGAGAATGAAGCAGCAAATGCGGTTTCTATTAATTGTAATGTAAGAGATAATAGATTTTTATAATATCTTTAGCGCGTAGTTGAAAGTAATTGAAATAAATAGTACCATATTTTGCATATTGCATTTGAAATAGAACTAAGTGTCTCATGTGCCAATTTTATACAAACGTCATATCATCAGCTCATCATCGAGGGGCACGAGCCTACCCGTATAGGATGATTAGGCGGTAGTCGTCTACGCGGGCCCAGTGCAGATTGGACGACTTCACACACAACCTTCGAATCTCTTCGCAGGCGTGCGTGAAGGTTTCCTCACGATGTTTTCCTTCACCATAAGAGCGTCGGATAACGTACATATATTTTCGAAAATTCGAAAACACATTGGTACGTGTCGGGATTTGAAGCTCTCTTTCAGCCCTCCCGGTAGGAAGGCGATAGTCCACACCATTGAGCCACCGACGCTCTATACAAACGTATATTAAGAAGAAATTCATTTATATAATACGCGCCAAAAACAAGCTAAAAATTTATATTTGAAACTTAATTAATAGCTGCTTAGTAAACTTCCGAAGGATTATGTGGATTTCTTTGATCTAAATTAGATTCTTTATTAAGAACTCCCTTTTCCGTACCCTCCAAAATCTCAGAAATAACTCCATACTACCGAAATCTGCGCTTAATCTCCTGGAAGTTGAGGCATGCCTTCTATTTCGTCCGGGTACTAATCTTCTAAGGTATCTTTACGACAAACATGTAAAGGATTACTGGAGACTATTATTGTTGTATTTAGTTTCAGCCAAACTTAGATTTACGCCCGTATTTCTGTCGTATTACTGCAAGGGAGATTTGTGGGGGCGTGTGTATTTCATGGAGTTAACGTTTAAGTTGGTTATGTTGATAGAATATTTACATCTTAGTAAAAATAGCGAAGCTTTAAAACCATTGAATTACTATTTACTCAATTGAAGATTATAAAACAACTGAAGCGTCATGGAATTAGTTTTTAAGTGATAAGAACAAGAAGCAAATAAGACTGAATTTCGCAAGAAATAAAACCCCTATTTCAAAGCAAATCACCAGTTATTATCTGTGTAAATTTAATAATTTATTTTTTGATAATTCATAACAAAATGAAATTTTTGTAATTGAAAATCAAATTGGTTAACACAATATATGTGAACATTATAACTTAAATTAAAAAAACTTATATATTCCTTACCACTAAACTAGACCTAATTTAATACTAGAATTCCGATCAGAATTCGTTTTGTCATACCAAATTTGAAATTGAGGCCAGTGTTGTCTCTATCAAACACATGGACATGATATTTTTTGTCTCTGTCCGTTTTTGTGAGCCTCTCAAACTCCGTGAAGCATGCGACAGATGCGCGCTCCGCTGCGGCACGTAACGAAGCAAAAGGCGATCGGGATAATCAATCATATCTTTGATTATTTAAACAACGTCGGTTTTCAATTTGTTACGAGGCTGCCTCTGTTTTTTCTATCTAATGAACTGTTTAGTAATATGCTTGAAACTATTTAAGTAACTAAATGTTTGTTTTCGTTGAGGAACATCTATTTAAGTAATAGTTTTACACACATCAAATCATTATCTACTAGATATCTAACCTCAGTATTTCAAAAGATATTGCACTGAGTACTCAAATAATTAGCAAAACGCCCGTTTCCTGCTTTTGCAAATACAAAATGAACGTTCGTCATACAACATTCCGATAGTATGCTTTTCCGTATATTAGGTAACAGTAACCAAACGGTTCAGAGAATTAATATGACTGGCAACAAATGCCAGTAAAATATATGACTCTGCAGGAATACAATGAAACATTTCTAGGTAAGCTGCATAATAACAGACGCGTTGATATTCTATCGATAACTAAGTGCAACAAATCCAACGAATTTTGAAGTAATTTTGTAATAAAACATTATTCGTAAACTAATTACTCCTAAATATTTAAAATTAAGAGTTTTAAATTGAATATTACCATGACATTTATGGATTGATTTATTACTAGCAAACTTAATTTGCTGCATAATATAAGGTCGTAATAATTGCACGCTCTACGCTTCATGATAAATACGTTGATAGGCTGACGAAGAAGCTTATGTTTAATAATGCATTGTATACGTTTCTGACACATTATGTTAAGCAGCTGATAATGCCAATGCATGGACGTTCCATTACAGAGCCTGGTTTGAATTTTCAAATAAACTTTATTAGTTCTTTGTCTATGTTTATCGGTATACGTTAATTGACTATCATCATTATAGTTTTTCGAT
The DNA here is from genome assembly GCA_019425675.1 of Leucinodes orbonalis. Taxonomy (NCBI): domain Eukaryota; kingdom Metazoa; phylum Arthropoda; class Insecta; order Lepidoptera; family Crambidae; genus Leucinodes; species Leucinodes orbonalis. The sequence goes on from PQWD01001283.1 coordinate 171,509, forward strand.
TTTAAATAGTGATCCTAAAACGATCTTTTGAATATTTACAGTACTGTAAAAAGTTTATACTCATATATCGAAACAATTGGTTAGTGCGCAAGTTTAAAACGAATTTTTTTGTCCAGAGCCTACGCTGCATTAGGGATGTTTATGATAATATACCCCAAGATTACGTTAAAACTCGTAAACGATAACTATTAGCAAAATTAAAGATTTCTTTAAGTAATATTTAATTGCGAACTATCACAATCGAAATCTATTCCGTTATCTTTGCCAGAACTCTCTTCATTTCAAATTTACAATGAAGGCATCCAGTGTTCATATACCCAAGGCGATATCCGCAATTGGGACCAATCATCGCATTTACAACCGACAAAGGTTCCAATCGCCTCGATAGTACTCTGACACAACACTAGAGGATGCGAGAAACGTATCTACAGTTTAAACTTATTCGAGATAAAGCGTAATCAAGATGCAAGAGCATCGTGCACAATGCAAGATAGTTCTGGAGCCAGAGATTTTGCTGAATTTGGTGTTGTCTTTGGCGTAGATAGTAATCGTTTTCGATTCTTGAGACGAAAATCGATTAAGACTTTCAATAAGATCTACTCATATGCGGACTATCAGATTTGTTCTGCAGCATACTATTTTTTCTTTGGTTATCTATTCACGCCAAAAAGGACATGAACTCTCATTGACGTGAATAGAAATCGGTTTCATACTTGTGAAAAAATCGTTTAAGGCTCTCGGTTAGATTGAATCATTCAAATTTCCTTCAGCATTCTAAGGCGATAAGATATCTGGTGCAAAGTAGGGGAGACCTATGGCCAGCAGTGGACTGCGATAGGTTGAAGAGATATTCTAAGACATCTAAGAAATTACTTTTAATGATAAGGATTTTATTGATCAACGCGAAGTTTAAAGCATCTTACGAGATGTTATAAAGTTTAATATGGCATGCAAGGAATATACTAGAAACGTGATTGTATTAAACTTACAAATCAGTAATTGCTTTCAATACTTTTACACACGAAATTGTCATGTCTTTGTTTTCTTTGTTTTTTCCTCTCTGTAATGTAACTATGACGTCTATTTTTACTAGCATCATCTTTTTCGTAAAGACTGTTTTCTGTCAATGCAAAGTAGTAATATCATTGAAGTCCCTAGGTCTACAGCCGATGCAGCACCGTTAGAGCCGATATAGGCACCGAACGCGATTGCCGCAATGCGAAAATTATCCGCGACCGCCACGGTACACTCTTGTTTTAATATTTGATCTTCCAACACGATACGATTTTGTTTGCGGGGTAATTTTCCAATTGCTCGAAAATATGGGCGCACGTTTTAAATGGAAACGGGACAGAGTTGTACGAATTTCGTAACTTAAATTGAATGAGAACTGTTGTAATATTGCGTTTAATTTGTTTTGTTATCCATTTACACAACATCCATGTTGTCGATTGTTGTTTAGTTAATATGAACCAGGACAATACATGTTATAGTTACATAATCTAGCATGGAAGTCGTGAGACTTGTCAAAACCAATCATGTATTTCTAACGTTCAGTTTATCACCTATTTGATAGTTCGTGAAAAAACATTTCTAAACGGAACTGACGACTACTCAATATATGAAGTTCGTCTTCGATTGGAATAAATAGCCCAATTTTGTTTAAGACAATAGAACAAAAACAATGATACGAAAAATATGTGTGCAAATCTATGCTAATATTTTACCTACATACACGCCATATTCGTATAGCAGATAAAACAATCATAAATAGAACGTTATATTTCAGATACTTTATAGAGAATAATAAAATAAAATAAAATAATAATAATATAGTGAGTATATTTTATTGCGAACTTCTTTCTTGTTATTTCTATGATAATAAAAAGTACAATGTCTTCTTTCAAACTAGCTAAGTAATTCTCAGTACGCATGAAATTCTAGTGCAAATAAATATGGAAATTTCCTCGCAGCATCGGGCACAGAATAACCTAAGCCGTTTCAATATGCATCAGATTCGGCCTGACGTGTCATTCATACTAAGATGCGATCAGTTATTCCTGTTTATTGTTTCTCGCTTTTAGTTCAGTATGGGAGTTCAGATTAAATTGTTGTTTCTACTTGGAGTACGCTTGAATGTTTTATTAGACTATTAAATTTAACAGAAGAGCAATTCACGCAATTTGTTCGGGCCGCTGAGTTATTTTATATATTCCAAACTTGGAATTAGTTTCCGTGAAAAGATGCAATAATTAACAAACTTTTAACTTCAACAAACAAAGAACTATAAAGTTTTGCGATAGTGTTTTTGTAATTTAGGGATATATCATTTAAGAAAATAGGGCTACATAATTTAGTACCATGAGTGATGCGTCTAGAAAAAGCCTCAGTATTTAATAATAACACTGCTTTATTTTCCTTTCAGTAAGTAACATCATTATTTCATCGATATTTTAGTAAAGATTAGTATTAGCCACTCGAAGATTTTCATGGAATGACAATTGTTTTTTTTTTAGTTTTTGGGGACAGTAATTACTTATACATAAAAACAACCCGCAGAAAATTATAAGGGTTTGTTTTAAAACATTTCAAATAAATTCCTTCATACACCTCGAACGCCACCTACTGCAAGTTATTTCACTATACCCATAACCTTCGCGCAAGTGCAGGCAATAACTTGACAATGTTTTATCTCAATCTGCTGTGTGCTATGACAGCGCATAAAGTACGAATAAACACAGAAATTTTTACATACTGTATGTATACATAATATGTACCTACAACAACACCAGTATGCAAGGAACAACTACAGACAAATAAACATGCCCTTTATGTGTAGGTGGGTGTTGTTATTTATACACATCAACATTCAAGATATTTTGACATACGCCTTGTCACTTCTTTATTGATTATTTAGACTGGCAAGCATGTATATTTTTTACTTAAGATTTTTTATTGATATCGCTCACCTGATGGTAATCTCTTCTTTCCAGGTCCACCATTAGACAAGCAATAGTTACTATGTATCATAAAAGTCACAGTATATTTGCTTATTTACATATTAAATCTCATAAAGTATTGTCTTGTCATATTCACTGCTGAATAAAGGATTTCATTACGGAGGAGTTTCGGGTGCAAATTTTGGGATCAAAGTCAACATCATCGTCCAATTGACAATTACAGTCCAAAATCTCTCAAAGACAACGATTGCATATGATTTTTGTTAACGTTTATAATAAAGCCAAACTCAATTTTCTAAAGTTCACTGACCTTGTGCAATTTTCCCGGTAAAATATTGTATTATATTTGTATGTAACTGTATCTATCTATTAGAATCGTGAACAATCCAGATATCATTAGTACAGTGTACAGTTGCACGAAACACTTCGGAGCCGATGTTTTAGAAATCGTCTCGAGCTATATTGAAATCAGTTACCGTATAATTCAATATCGCAGTTCTGGAAGAGGGAATGCTCGTTTTAATTTTATTCCCAACGAAACTATGATTTTAATTAGAATTTCTTAAAGTCCATGCCGCGAAGAGAGTGGGACCTTTAAAATCGATTTCTTGAAACTGACTTATTAAGTCTCAAGTTGAAACATTTTATTCGTGTTTAAATGAAAATAGTAATAATGATACTGGTTTATCAAAGTGGAAGTTTTAAGGTCTCTAAGGACTTGACAAATGAAACGTTTATTTTATTTTAGAAACTAAGCCTATCGGTAGTAACTTAATGCAAAATAATCTCAATCGCTTGGGATGAAAGGGAGGTTATTACATTTCATTTTAATTTATTGTAATGTTATCGAATGCATCATTTTCATCTAGATCTTTTACTTAAGGTATGCAGTAGTAACAGATTGTGCATGTTTTTTCCTTACGGAAGGTCACCTTTTACGGAGAGACAGCATGACCTTCAACCAAAAAAACATATTGGACATACATTGAGTTAGACTAATACTGAGAAACTATGAGAATCATATTGTTATATGAATCAAAACAAAAACATGTTCAAAACTTTCGCCCTTCGCAAAGCTTTAGCGTGTGTCTCCTAATGTCCATCATTATCTTCATTTTGACCAATATATTTTTTCCTTTGTCGCAGTTGGCAACGTAATTTATCTCGTAACAAAACCCATTCGCTTCACCATAAGTAATGTCGCTCGAACCACTGTTTGTCTTGGATACGTATGTCCCTGTTAAACGCTCCTGTTTGTTCGTCCTACGTAAATATTTACCAGCCATCGCTGGTCGGGTTATGGTGGTTTTAATTGCTCTTATTTTAACGTGTTTGTGAGCTTTGGTGCTTAAGCCGCTTAAGCCACCATGAAACTACTGATATTGGTTTTGGAAGCAAACAGATTTAAGTGGAACTGTATATTTTGAGGGCACGCTTAAGGTACCGGTGACTGTGTGGTCCTAAAACAAGAATAGGCTGGATATTAGTTGTTTTGGAAAATGTTTCATTGCCTGATTTGAGTTTGAAGAAACTGACGAGCGTTTTTCTAACATACCTACTAGTAAAACAGCAGTCAGTTGAAAAGTTGCACCAGTTACGTACAGTGCCTTAAATGGAGAAATTAATAAAAAAATTTTTTAAGTGAAGTTTTCAGTGAATAAAATATTGAATAAAATAAACAGCGTGTTTGTTAAAATATAAAGTACTGTTACTTAACAGTTCAAGAAATTCAAGAAGACTTCTTCAGTCCGAAAAAGCTCTCAGTAACTCAGTAGTTAGCATCTGTTTTGAACTAAACAACCACTACTAATGACATTCAATTCCTCAAACATTAAAAAATAACGTTTTTTCTTTTATTGTTATTATGTGCATTTGGTCAAAATTGCCATTCCTTGTTACAAAATGATAATGGACTTTCTGGTTTCTGGCGCTTAAAAGCACAACGTATCGGAAAGTGGAGAAGGTCATTATGACTGTAGGCGTTTCCAGTCAGCCTAGTTGCTGGCTATAAATTGACTGGCGCGCCGTATCAAATCGTCTCATAACGACTAATAAGATTTATACCACTTTTTATTTCAACAGTGACTGATGAACCTTAATTACTGTTCTCAAAGGAATATATTGCAGGGATAACTGCTCCAGATTATGCACACCAGTCATTTTCACTCTAATAACTGTATAGGGTGGTGATAGATACGAGTGTCTTCACAATATTGAGGAAAGTAATTATAATATTGTTGTAATTGGAACTTTAATTTTTTTATTAAAAGGGAACGAATAAATACTTGAACGAGCGTCGGTGGCTCAATGGTGTGGGGACTGTGCCACCCTCCTACCAGGAAGGCTGAGTACGTTATCCGACGCTCTTACGGTGAAGGGAAACATCGTGAGGCAACCTTCATGCAGATTCGAAGGTTGTGTGTGAAGTCGTCCAACCCGTACTGGGCCCGCGTGGACGACTAAGGCCTAATCACCCTATACGGGTAGGCACGTGCCCTCGGTGGGGACGTTTAATGAGCTCATGATGATGAAATAATTGAACAAGACTTGCAAAAAAAGTCAAGCAAAGAACAGATATACCTTGCGCAATATGAGAAAGATCTTGTGCCGCAGTGGACTACGGTAAGTTGAGCGAAGAAGTACTTTTACGAAATCAGTATATTGTGTACCTCAATTTTTTCCTACGGCTGTGACACAGACTAAATCCTGGATCACAAATGTTTTTCTCACAGTAAAAGCTTGTGGATCATTGTATCATTTGACGATATTATTGATAGAGTTTTCGGAGTCATAAAAATACTGATACAATGTAAAAACCATAGCCTGAAATTCACCAATAATTTTATACACCGTAACCGGTCATGAACTTGCGTATTTCACCCTCATGTTTGCTCTGTATTCTGCTTTATTGTAATTACCTGAAACAAAATACAATTTTATTGTTAGTAAATCCACTTTGTCACAACTTTCACACTTTTCAAATATATCACATTATAGATTCTTGAATTCCTACTACTTCTTACTTTACCGACCAAAACGAGGATATGTACCTATGGCCTTTTTCATAAAAAACTATTCCTAGAAAGAGACGACTATAGGCACCCCTCCCGGGTAAACCTCCCGCTAAGTGCTGCAATTGTGGTAACAACTTGTGATGTTAAGGGGAACATCTCTTATATTTATTTTCTTCATATATTTTTTTTCTTATTTTTAAGTGTTTAGGGTGTAATATATTTTAGTTACCGAATAATGAAATGTAATAGCATATTAATAAAAAATATTTTTTTCTTCAACCTTTCATATTTTTAAGGATCTGTTGGTGTGATACAATGTTAGAACTATCATTAATTACTAGAAAGGCACAATTTGAAGATGAAATAACTAACTATCATGCATTAAAGCGGGGTTTGGTTTATAGTCTCTCAAAAATAAGAGTATTGGGAAACGTCTTTGTATTGCATGGACATATTGTAGTAATAAGGTTAACATACACTAAGTTCAAATAATTACTTTGAGATTTAAGCAGTTGAGAACATTTTATGGGATATCACATGAACATAAGGCTCCGAGAAATAAAACAATTTGCAGTCAACGCTCTGGCTATATACTTTTTATAGAGGCTAGAGATTTCGGAATCGTGTCAGAAGAATTTCATGACTCATTACGAGTCGGCTGCGTCATACGTTCGTCGCAAATAAGCATTTTTAGTTGAATTTGAGTTAAAATAAAACTTGTTGAGCTACAAATGTGTCTTTTCGTGTTGTCTTGCGTGTGTGGCTTGTATATTTTTGATACCAAAATTCTAAACTTTTTTCGACCTCTTTGTGCTTTATATAATGAATTTGAAGAAGCTAAACTTCTTCCTTTCTTCCTTTATTAATTCTATCTTGCAATAATAGAATAAAATATTAATAATATATTTAACAAGTGAACATTATTTAAGTAGGATTATTAGTTTTAACACGTTTAATATTAAGTATCCCATATGCAATGTTAATACACATATTTATCGTTATATATATCATCCCATTTATTAAACCTAACTCGCAAACAGTTGTTTAACTGGTTTTAAGGATTAGAACTGATATGCATATCATATTGCCATAGTAATATGCCAAGGCGTATCATCATCATCAGCTCATTAAACGTCCTCATCGAGGGGCACGAGCCTACCCGTATAGGGTGACTAGGCCTTAGTCGTCCACGCGGGCTCAGTAAGGATTGGACGACTTCACACACAACCTTCGAATCTCTTCGCAGGCGAGCATGAAGGTTTCCTCACGATGTTTTCCTTCACCGTATGAGCGTCGGATAACGTACATATATTTTCGAAAATTCGAAAATACATTGGTACGTGTCGGGATTTGAACCTCAGCCCTTCCGGTAGGAAGGCGACAGACCACACCACTGAGCCACCGACGCTCTTCTCTCTTCTGGTGTAATCGAGACGTTTACTACACTAAGGCTTCCGGGTTAGGTCTCCGGGCATTACAAACATTTTTGTGCATTAACATGTCTGATTGTCATGGTCCGGGTGTTTCTATGTATAATATGTATGTATTTACAAAAAATGTATAAAAGTATGATTATCCGTTTGGTTTAAGTTTAGTACCCCTAAATACAAGCTCCTTGCTTAATATGGGGCTAGATGGCGCTGTGTGACTACCAGTGGATATGTATAGTGTTTATATTATTATTATAGTTATCCTTAAAAATGTAGAGGCAGCGATCTAAAACCATCCTTCGAACCACTACACTACACACTACACTGAGTCTGTTTATTTGTCTTTTCGCCTTTGTAAAGTTTCTTCAATTTAAAGTTTTAAAATAAATAAATAAACATTTATATTAATTTCCCACATTAGTAGACACTGTTAACATTACATAAATTATCTTTTCCAACATAAATACTGGACAATAATATGTATCTTGCAGTCATAATAAGCTTTAAGCTGCGAGCATGGTATCATAAGTAAGTCATTAACTGAGTTCATCTGGTGCCCGAAGGTCATACGAGGTGGCATAAAGATATGATCATATGAATCAAGACACTAGAGCGATGGGTAATATAATATTATGTTTAATGAAGCGTCAATTTTTTATACTGTTATGGTGGGAGTTTTATAAATAAATACCTTCTATTATTCACACACCGCCATCTATTCCTAATGTAAGTAAAGAGGAATATATTTTTGAACTTTTTTGTAAATATAGTCTCCATGGAAACGCCAAAACCAATACAAACATTCATGTACTTAGTCATGAATGTTTGTTTAAAGCGAACCCGTATTTATCTCCATAAAGCATATCTTTAATTTCTATAAAACATTACAAAATTCAATGCAATCACTTATTCTGCTTACATGACAAAGCGAAAGCAGCCAATCATGAAAAAAGTTCGTTTATAATCTATTTAACTTATAATTCAAAATCCTCGTAAAGATTTCGATAAAACCTCCATGTACTTTACCCACAGATTTCCCAATACAGGAGATGGGGCAAGCCGCGTTTAAAGTGCGACAACTGTAAGCTCAACGAGCATACACTGGCTACCAGTTTACGCTCTGTGAGACGAGTCAAGACGCACGATTATAGAAGAAATTACCGTTTTTTTTCCAAATGCCATCCTGTGCAATTGTAACATGCCATCATCGAAATGAATCAGTAAATTTACCAAGAAATATAATAACTTTTCACAGGTAAGAACCGAAAAGAAATAGCGACACTGGGACTGCATATAAACTTGTCGGCTTGTCCAGTCTAATGTATATTCTGATGTCTGTGACTTTATCCTACATAACCGGATTAAATTAACTTTTTCTTCAAAACACCGTCGGTCGACGTTTAACCTGTCGCCTTTCTCTAAAGATATCCATGAAGGGGAAATCTCCAACTGTTAGACCTATCACTTAACGTCCCAGCGAATCACACGTGGGCGTGGGCTTGTTTAGCGATGTCGCTAATTGTGCGCCACCTGTCGGCGAGCGCCGGAGGAGGGGCGAGCTTAGATAATGAACTGCCGCCCATGCCAACGGAGTGATATACGGTACGAGTCATAATGTAAATGCAGAACAAGTTGAAATTATGAGTAAAACACGAAAAGAATGGAGAATTACAATAAATATTAACTGACCATTACACAGCACCATCTAGCCCCAAACTAAGCATTAGCCTGTAATAATTTTAAGTACTCAACAACTGATAAACATACCTATAAACTATTTTTATAAATACGTTCATATTATACATAAAAACACCCAAATCAATCCAATCAGACATGTTCATGTACACAAATGTTTGTACGAACCATTTGGTGTTGCGGTTGAGAGGTCGACTGCAGCACCAAGGGTTCGGGGTTCAATTACCGGGCAGTACAAACATTTGTGTGCATGAACATGTCTGTTTGTAATGGTCTGGGTGTTTTCTATGTATAATATGTATGTATTTACAAAAAAAATATATAATTAAGTTTATCCGTTGTTTAGTACCCAGGCTTCACGCTTAACTTGGGGCTAGATGGCGCTGTGTGAATATCAGTGGATATTTATTTAATTATAATCAGACGCAAATAGCTGCGTGTACTGCCTGGAATCGGACCTGGAACTTCTGGTTTAACCGACGTCTCAACTTTCGGTCACTAATCACACTTTGGTTCGTTAAAAAAATGCCAAAATCCTAATACAATATTATACTCATTATAAAAGACCCGTATTTACATAAAATATGAACGCTAACAAACCGCCAATTCGCACAATCCAGTATCTTTAAGTACATTGCATTGCGACATATGAATAGCATTTGCTTCTGCGTCTATTGATTTAACCGCTTCCATTGATACAGTATATTCTATTTCAGGTTGTTTAAATCCTTATTAATCCTCATTTGGTAGTCAATTCTATGAGCAGTTATAGGTTGAGGCATAACTGGATATTGATAAATCATATACGTACTTGTACGTACGTATTCGAATATGTTAACGTTGTATCAAAGTGTGGCAAGAATTTAAGGGGATCGTTCGTAAGAACTTTGCCGGAAGACGGATAATCCTGTTTTATTATCATAGTTGATATACTGAGATTTATAGACTTTAACTTAGCGCTACATTTAAATAAAAAAAATGTATTAGAAAAACTACAATGCTGAAATGTATTTACTTAAACAGGGTGAATTTGGAATCATTGAAATTCGACATATTATTGTAATCATATTATAGAATGTTTTTATGGGAACCTTAAACTATATAGAGTTTAATTCATACAAAATAATTATTAAATAAATATTTATTTTTATTTAAATAGGTATTGATATGATATTTTAACTTTTTACCCTATCGCAGTCCACTGCTGAATATGTGTCCCAATTGCGTGCCTTACAAAACCGATACAATAACGGAAAACAATAGTATTTTGCAAGACCAATAATTTCCAAAGCTAAGCAAATCTACATATCTAAATCAAGTCAAGTGGTCACTAATTCATACCATTTGAACATTTAACGTTTTATACAATGGCGACTTGTACTAACTAGCTCAACGTTCCCTTAAATAGAACAATCGAGGTTGCATTTCGCATCCACCCACGCTAGTGTTGCGCCCGTCACGCGATATTTATGACGCTCCGAGTATTCGCCTGACGTTTGTACGCTGACACTTAAAAAGTGCTTAGTAGCTTTATGGGGGTATTCAAATGCATGCGTTTAGTATAGTAGATAAGGAATAATATGTTGGTACTAACTGTGATGGGAAAGGGTTTTTTGACAAAAGAATTCTAATGAAATGTTATTTGAAATCTAAATAGTGTTCAGGTTATTTGAGAAAAAAATAAGTATGTCAAATATTATATGTATTACATTTAGGTCTGAAAATAGCACTATGAGTGTCATGTCAAATGAAAATAAAATAAATTACTGATATAAGAGACCTAACATCTGTTGTCTTGGGTGACGGGCGTAGTGCGGCATTGATGGAGGATAATGTTTATCAGTGGTTGGTCACATTCCATGCCGTTCTGTCATAATCAGGCGTATCACTTATCATCAGGTGAGCGTCCTGACCATCCTGTTTACAGCATAAAAAAGTAAAAAAAACTCAATAAAAGCTTTCTTAATTAAATGAATTATTCACATTAATGTTACGTCAATTAGAATGTGTGTATGTACTCGTTGTTGTGTATCGTAAGTAGCAAAGTCCTGTATAATATAGCAAATAAAAGATAAATATGATGAAATAAAAGATAAATAACTAAATGATGAGTATGAAATCTTAATTATAAAATTTGAAAGGTTAACTTTTTAATTAAACTCTGGAATCGAACATTGCTATTATCTAGTACCAAGTGCAAATCTCAAATAAGTGTACCCTTAAACAGAACAATCGCCGCCTGCATTTTGCATCCGCCCACGCGAACGCTAGTGTTGCAACACCAGCACAAAATATCGCATGACTGGTCACGAGATATTTAAGTTTAGCCAGTCGCTGCTGAGTCTGAATTTAAAGTTATATTTTAATTATTAATACGCAGCCACTTGTAGCAAATCACTGCCTACAAGTACTGCACTTAAATAACGTGGATACATTTTGACAAACATTTACTACAGATGTTTTAGATATCTTTCCAAATAAAGACTTATTTATAAGCAAAAAAGATATCCGCCGCTTTATGTTGTTAAATGAACGTTTCATTCTGTTTAGATTCCCGATGGTTTAAATTTTTGAAATTATTTTTTTTACAATTAGTCTCAAAATTCTTAATTACTAATAAAGTCTTTTATCCCTTTATAAAAACACACTGAAAGTACCAACTCTATATTATTACAGTTATTAAAAAACAACGTACCATCGTATAATTTAACATAACGAACCTCTAATTAAGGTAATTTTGACAGTATAATGCCGTAAACCGCAAGCGTTGGAAAACGTTAGCGAAGAGTTAAACACCCGGTGGGTAACAAGCCGTTTTATAACTATAATAAACAATTACTATACCAAGAGTTATTACACTAAAAATAGTTATGGAACTAAACATGATACAAAAGGCAACCATTAAAAGAATTTTAACTGCAAACTTGAAAATGACAAAGTTCTCAAACAAGTAAAAACTGAGAGCTAAGAAGCCAGATGTGGCGGACAGTTGGAAACAACTGTTTTAGAAAAAGTTAGCTTTAAAACCCACAACGATGAATCAATAGAGGAGTTCGCGATAGAGCACTGAACGGATATTTGCCGCGATGTGGAGTTTCACGGATAGAAGCTATAAATTTCAAGTTTCCTAGTCTTTGCAGTAATCAGCTTTCAACTTATCGACAGGGTGGTATTGACTGTAATGGTACAAAATTCTCAGAATGTATAGGTTTAGAAATTTAATAATATACTTTAAAATAATTGGCATGGCTTTCAAATTTCGATAACCTAGTTATCCAGCCGTTCACCGTGCTACTTTGACAAACAGCATACCAATGTTCGTTATGGTCAAAAATTCTCAAAAATGTGGCCAAAATTCAACAGTGGGCAATACTAATGACTGTAATAAAGACAACTCATGATATGTTGTTTTTTATTAATTAGGTACAGACCAATACAGTTCATTATTAATTCAAATATGATATACTCCAGGCTATATGCATTCGAACTTTTTAAGCTTAACCAAATATATGTTTTGATTAGTACCTACAACTAGAAGCCACATGTTCTATAATCGATTGAATTCCTGCTTGGAATGACTCAGCTTGGACATATTCCTAATGCTACATTTTTTTTCCAAAGACAATGCAACCAACAGCAGTAGTTGTTTAGAAAGAAAAAGCCGTAATTATGATTACTTTTGACATTGAAAAGTGTGAACACTGGCCCAGATATCTCTGCAGCTATTTGTCATCCCGTCCCGGCACCATAAAAGGAGACCGAGTCCAGAAAATTAATGTTGTGTCTAAATTTACTCTCAGCACAAGATGCTCATTAAATTTGAAAATTAATTCCCCTTCGAACACTCATAGGACCGTTGTTAACAAACCTTGGTCCGTTATTGGTTCGTATAAATCTTTATTAAGGGCCATTTATCATGTCTCAAGATGTCCACAAATTAATTATTATCAAGCCCTTGTTATGTTTTGACTTACTTATTTTTTTCTCAGTAAGTTTTTTGCGAGTTAATAGATGTTGACTGCTGAGGGTGATGAGGTCTTTATTAGGGCTATAATGATAATATTAATGTTGAAGCTGTTTTGTTTTCAGGGTATCTTGCCAAAAGTAATAAGACAAGTCGTGCCTGTGGATATAGGTCTTATTATTTCCGATCTAGGTACATCTTATAGCAGCTCACTTAGACAAGTTGACTACTATATGGTGAAGGCTATGACTACTTATAGATTTATCTTATTGAAGAATAATTATTTTGATATTATGTTTGTTTCAATATTCACCTGCATTCACGTTTGAAAATAACATTTGTGTTCTTTCACAATGAAAAAAATATTTTAAAATGCGGTTTACAAAAAGCCTTTGATAATTCTACCCGAATAATATACTTCGCCGTAATTCATGAATAAAAGATGGCCTCAGCAAAAAGGTTGTGGCGCAATAAAAATCGTGCTAAACTAATAGGTATTATAAACGTAACAACACAAAAGGTTGGTTACACCGGCTCGAAATATCACAGCAACAATAGAAGAATCGACTGTTGTGCATCGAAATTACGTCATGACGTCATAGAAAAGACACGAATTTTGGGTTCCATGACAAGGTTATAGAACCTCCCGTGAAGTAAAATTGAATTGAGGATCCTATATCAAAATACAGGATGCTCAATTTATATTTTATTGAACCTTGTTTCTTTTGAGTAACATCAAGAATAAGCAGATATTTTTATTCGTTAATAGTCTTTATCTCTACGTAGAGTGATTTAATGTTATGAGAATGTTTCCCGTTAATTCGTTTTTTAGAAATTAAATTCAATAAACTACTTAAAACAAGAAGTGATTTCAAATAACAAATAATTTTAATGAAACTCCATTTAACGTTCAATAAGTGTATCTACACGATATGGTGTGCAATTTTACCAAAATAATACCAACCATTACCGGATTCAATTCTTTCGTTATAATGTTATATCAATGAATAATAATTACACAGAAACGATAATTACTCTATACATTTTTACATAATATAACTAAATGTTGATAGGCAATTTAGACTTCAGGAACCACACTCGACGGAATAAAGCAAAGCGAGCCAGTATTCTGTAATACTAATATCATTCCGGTCGTTAAAAACATAAGTAACCTACGGAACCTAACCCCGGGTAGACTTTTTGTCGGTCAGTTCCGCTCGATTGGTATCCAATTTAGTCAGCACTGGCCCAAAGTGGTCGGTTCATTGTCGCGCGGTCACGCCACCCGCTTCTACACGTAATAGCTACTTATTTGTACATTCTAATTAAAATATTCCAAGAGATATCCTCGGACAAAAAGGCCGAGATGGGAATAAATTGGATTTCGTAAGGCGACAGGTTTAATAAGTTATGTGATACCGTTTACGGCGCGGCACTCATTTCATTGTGTGTATACTGCTTGGTAATGAACGAATTAATGATGGTGATTGCGAGGACCAAGAGCTATCGTAGCAACTAAATGTTTAAAAGCTGAATAGAACTTCTTGGAAGTATGGGTGTTACTATGTATGTATTCACAAAAAATATATAAGTGTGTTTATCCGTTGTTCAGTACACATAATACAAGCTCTGCTTAAAGTAGGTCTAGATGGCGCTGTGTCAATGGAAATATTTACATTAAGATATTACTTACAAAATTGAGCTGGTAACGCATTTTCGTGACCCTGGTGTTACTTTTGAACTGGCTTTATTGAATGTAGGTTAATCACAATATTTGGCAGTGAAATAAATAATTAATTTAAATTCTACAAAAGGATTCTCGTATGCGTTATAGCTTTTTTAAACTGGGATTTTTTACGTTATAACTGTACAGATCAGGATGCTCACCTGATGGTTAATGATACGCCTAACCAACAGGGGACCAACAACTGATAGACAGGTATTATCCTCCATCAATGCCGCACTGGCTACAGTACTACATCTTATACCCAGTAATTTCACTGGCTGCAGTGCCCACATCCCGAAACACAAAAGTGCATAACACTCCTGTTTCACGGGACGATATCTGGCAACTGCGGTGGTACCTATCTAGACGATTCAGTATGGCGTTTACCACCTAGTAAATATATAATTATGTTTTAAAACTCAGTCAGTTGTTAAATAACTTTATCAAATAAATTCCAGCTGTAAGCTAAAGTTTCCTGTTGTTAGATAACGAAGCCTTGTATAGAAACAATGGATTTAATAACGGGGGATACTCGAAGTTTATCGTCTGACGTTTTCGATTGTAACGAGTGCTACAGAGTTTCTTCAAAATGGCCGTGGAATTTTCCAAGTTCTATCAGCACTGAATCGTGAACGTTCAAATTAATTACTGCATGAATTGGTCGTAATTTTTAATATCTGCCATTATAACCCGTGGAAGCGACCAGATATTTGGATGTCATTAAAGACTTGGTATGCATAGGCTATGAAATGGATGAAATTGACTTAAATTCTTAACTTGGTATTCTTGCATACGAATTATTATTATACGTATGTAATAAAACCCTTGAATTGAATTATTTTATAACCAATGCAAGTCAATTGGTATCAAGAAGCATTTTATATCTAGTAAATTACCAGGTACGAGTGGAAGAGGACATTAAATATAAGTTTAAAACGTAAATTTTCAATTTATAATATTAATACGTAGTATAAGAATATAAATACTAAGTTTTAAGTGGTAATCTTTATTATTCATACGAGTTTTTAAAATAGTTTTTCCGTATCTCGTTTTACATCGATGGCCATTATATCCGTCAGTATGCTTTAACGTATTAGTAAAAAGTTTTATGTAAACTCACTCTAAAACTGACTTATTCACTTTGATTTTCGCAACTCTGAGCAGCACCCGATCATCTCAAATTTAATAGCAATATCGCTAACCAACTGCAATGAAATAAGCATAAACAGTTTAACGACTGACCCACTAGGAGGTCCACAGTTGCGCGACGATAGTAAACATTCACCATCGCAACTTGACCTCTCAACACGCGACATTGTTTCCATTCTTGCATCGAGAAACGCAAAAAAGAAGCAATAAGAGCTCCAAATAAACTGGTCCGAGAAGTATCGGTTTCCGAATCGGATATCTACAGATGGGCTTGAAGATAACGTCTATCACATCGTATGAAATATCTGAGAATTAATTATTAACAGACGTAATGCGATTACTTATCGCGCATACTTGCGGTAGCCATTGTTATCTTGCCACTGAGATAAATTATAAGTCCGTGTAGAAAATGTTTTGACTTTATTCGTGGTTCGCTAGACGATGTTATTACTTTCTTTTGCAGAGAAACTTGGATGTGGTTAGTTGTTTCTTTTCATCTTGTTTATTTTGTGGAAAACGTATTACTGGCTCCTCTACCAATTTCTTCGTCTATTCAGCTCTTGCGATGTAATTAAATGTTTGTTTTATAAACAGGTATGTTTAGGTAACGTAAATCTTTTTTATTAAAAATACAGAAACAAAATGGAATGAATGCTTAACCCTTGTACCCAAACAAGGGTAGTATTATTTTAATTTATTTATCGGATCCAAATCGGATCACATAGATATCCCTCGTAAATTATAGATAGCAGGTATCATATTGGATTAAACTGTATATTCTATAAGCTTTATGACCGGAACAAAGGTGAATTATCCAAACAAACAGTATGCCACGCGAGGGTATCAAGCCCCCGTGCATTGTATCCGTGTTATAGTTCCTAAAACCGTTTAGCATCATCCGATGCTTCGCGTAAAAAGCCAATTAGAATGAGATATTGGCCACGGGCTCACACAATAGCGCCCCGGGACACTGGACCTAAACCATCCCGAGCCCAACAAAGCACGAATTATAAACACTCCACTTGCCGTCACACTATGAGCTCACATAACTTCCTGCCACCATTGTCGGTTGCCAATACAATAACTTTTATTAAAATCAACCTCTGTCGATTCTATTTTGGCCACAGATTTCCCAATACAAGAGATGGGGCAAGCCGCGTTTAAAGTGCGACAAATGTAAGCTCAACGAGCATACACTGGCTGCCAGTTTACGCTCTGTGAGACGAGTCATGATGCACGAATATTAGAAGAAATTACCGTTTTTTTCCAAAATGCCATCCTGTGCAATTGTAACATGCCATCATCGCAATGAATCAGTAAATTTACCAAGTAATAGAATAACTTTTCACAGGTAAGAACCGAAAATAAATTGCGACACTGGGACTGCCTATAAACTTGGCGGCTTGTCCAGTCTAATTGTATATTCGGATGTCTGTAATTTGGACAGTATAGTTGAATATCACCGTATCCGGCGTGTCGCAAGATCAACACCAGCACAAAAGAATCAGTTTGCGACAAATTTATGTCGCGCATTAGAAACGGAACATTTGTGACAAAAAATCGACTTACAACTGGAGGAAGCGATTCTTCCTGGAAATTACCTGTAACAAACATTGTGCATTAGTATAAAGCGGATGCGGCGTGTGTTACAATGAATGAATTGAACTGGGAAGCTATTGTGTATGACACACTCGATATAATTCTAAAACGGCTGGCAGCATGGCATCTGTCAGAATCACGTGCACTTTCGACAGATCGGCAAATTTTATTGCGGTTAAACGGTTGTGAAATTGGGGTATATAAGTCTTTAGGCGAGTTTGGATGCTAACAGATTTGAATGCTCGTCGCATTTCGCTTTTAGTGCAGGGTTTATGAGTTTACCATCAATCATGGTGCGATGTAATATATTAATGCGGAGGAAAATATTCGCAATAAAATCTTTGATACCACCGCTTATATATACAATTCTTACTTAGATATATTCATTAGATTTGCAATTCCATAATATGAACATATGATGAACACTAGTATGCTTTTAATATTTAGTAATAATTGTATTTGAATAAGTATAACTATTTACCAGTACTAATATAAATTCATTAGCGTTTCAAATTGCTGATAAACATAACACAGGGCTCATTGAACTTCAATATATTCAAAATGTAACATAATTAATTTCCAGTACAAAATTTGCAGTTTGCAAATTGAAATTACCAGCAGGTTTCCAATCTGTTAACATTGGTTTGCCTTCAAGCGATTCGATAGTTATAGTATTACAGCCTATTAATTCCAAACAAGAAATCCAGAAATGCCGCTGCGTAAGCTTAAAGCTCTTAGGTACATACCATTAGATTGTTTAGATAAAAAGACGTATCGATGAAACCAGTTTAAAGAGGGTCAATAATTTACACTGAAATCCGTTAAGTGTATTATAAATAAATAAATATCCACTGACATTCACACAGCGCCATTTAGCCCCAAGTTAAACGTGAAGCCTGTATTATGGGTACTAAATTACAGATAAACATACTTATTTACACACATTTTTTGTAAATACATTCATATTATACATAGCATAACACCCAGACCATTACAATTACGTTCATGCACACATATTTGTACTGCCCGGCGATCGAACCCGGAACCCTTCGTGTAGCAGTTGACGTCTCAACCGCAACACCAAATGGGTCGTTTGTCGACCAAATGATTTTCGAGGTCTACTCTCGATAGTCCAACTATTGACAGTTCGGCAACACAGGTACAAGCTAATAAGTTATAAGCACGTGTGCATGAAGTATGGCATGTAATGCATATCCTATAAGGAGGCACTCATTAACGGCAATGATGGTGAGGTCAACAAACTTGTACACCGTTAACTTAGGCCGTAGACACAGTTCGCTATCGTTAGCGGTGACAATGAATGAGCAGGTAATCAAGCGGTCTTCATTGTTTTACGTTCAATTGGAAAATTGTGTTTCTCGAACAGTTGTTTCGTTGGAATTAAGTGCGTAGTTTTTGGCGCCTTCAACTGCAATTGGAAGTATTTTGTCGCCTGTTATTGGTGTGTGTTATCCATCTAGCCTAAGTTAAGTGTGAAGCCTGTGGTTTTTAAAACGAATAAACATAGTTACATATATTTTTTTGAAATACATACATATTATACATAGTAAACAACCAGACCATTACAACAGAAATGAAATGTAAAAAATCTTTATTCAATTAAGTCTTTACAACATACACAGTGCCCCTCGATGGAGATGAATAATAAGCTAAATGATGAAATTAGAGAAAAGGAATAACGAATAGCCAAATTTATTGAATAAGTATCATTAATTCAGATAAAGGCAACAATTCAAATCACACCAAGTCTCCACAAAAACCGTATCGAATACACTGGATTTACAGGAATTTGCAATAAAGGCGGCAACAAAAAAAAATCCAGGAAACTTGAATCGTACATAGTCCACTTTTTTCTGTACCGCTATTTTTCTCAGAAAACTCTCCCAAGTCTCGGCTAGGCAGGACCACCCATTTGAAAAATTACACCAATCTACAAAGATCCAACAAAGAAATGTCCTTTTGAGTCCTAACGTGTCTAGCGAATGCACGAACATTATTATACAGTTCTAAATTTCACGGGACATTGAACCTTAATGTGACGGCAAAAAGGATTACCTTGACCATCAGAACATCGGATATAAGGTTGCCACATAGTTGAGGATACTATGTTGACGTACTATTTTTTGACGAAAGTGAACCCTAAGCTTATAAAAATAAGGGTATAATTTAGTGTAAATTACTCTCACAGAAGCAGTTGAGGTACGCTCATTTGGTCCGATAAATGGGTTTGATACAGCTCTACGACATTAAATTATTTGACTAGCAAAACATCATATAAAGAATGATAGAACCTGTTCTATCATACTAATGTATACTATTTACAAAGCCATAAAATCATTGATGTTCTTAATACTATTAATATGGATTCTCTAAGAAAGATACTATGCCAATCTTCTCGCATCATGAACGTATTTATTTGCCTTATTTGTGGAAAACATTATATGCTGATTTTTTTGATGATATCAAATTTTATCTGTTAGACTTCCTTCTTTCCCCTAAATTTCCTTAATTGGGGCTTTAAAGACAATGCTGATCAAATAATTGAGAATACAACTATCGAACTATCGACAGGCTTGGTGATCTTTGTAAACAAATTCCGTCAAAGACCTTATTAAAACAATACAGCCTGTCAAATAAAAAACGATATACGTTTTTATAGTCAACAATATACATATTAAACTCATTGATATTTGTTCGATCCCTTCTTGAAAGCTGTTTATTCAGTAATAGGATATTTTGCAGTTATAACCAGGTATGCGTTGTAAGTAATGGCTCTTCATTTGTCTTGGAGCGCGTGCGCCGTGCTCGGTTGTGCGTGACCATGCATAAGTGATTCAAATATTAACAAACTTAGTAGACCACCACGTTTTTTATAACGTATTAAATATTATTACGGAACTGTCACAATGTGAATGAAGACCATTTATATTTAATGGTGCTCAATGGTTTCATTAACTTGTAGTTCAAGTTAATATAAATTGGAAAAGAATAATATTACTTGCAGCTTATTATTTAAAACGAGCAAGAACTTATCACGAAGAAAACATAATATTATTACTATAAGATCTTAATTTTCTAATGTAAATTATGTGTTTTATTTATTAAACTGTAAAAAATCATGACTAATTAAAACAGCAGTGCTCATACAATTTAAACATTGATTTTGTACAAAACTACCACAATCTCCTACGTTTATTAGAAGCCTAATAAATATTGAGAGTATAACAAATTGTATAACTGAGATGTAAAGTAGCCGGATGTCTATTTATTTAAGTTGCTTACTTGTTTCTTGATTAAATATCCAATAAGCTTAGAACATGTAAAGAGAAATACCAAGCGCATATTTTTACTAAGTTAATGTTGGATTTCTATGATACTGTCTTCAAAGGCCTTTATGAATTGTCCGATTTCTTTTCATAAAATACTGCAAGTCTAAATGCTCTTGCTGATGCTATAAAGACATGATCGTTACTGTAATAGTAAACATTTTACTTCGGTTCTCAATAGAAAGTTTATTTTTTGTGCGTTATGCATGATTACTGTCATCATTTAAGTATGTTTTATTTCAGTCGGAATTCAAATAATCTTTAATTATTGTAAGAGTATAAGTACAAAATGTTTGTAAAACCAATTAAACTATTTGTTTAAAAACAAACGCCCGCGCTTTCAAAACCCTTCTCAATTTTATGAGGATATTAAGATTTTAAATAAACGTTTATACAAATGAAAGGCAAAATAATTGCGACCACAATGCGAAAAAACACCATCCGCATTACACGAACGCCGCGCATCCGAAAACGAATCAACAAAAAGCGAACAAAACAACAAAAGTTTTTCGTTTAATTAAAAATAAACCACAAATAATTTATGCAATGTTGCATAAAGACTGCACCAAGACAATAAGAATACTTCATTCCGAAGTTGACGTCACATAAAGTGTGGGACGCGGCGGGAGAAAAACCGAATCTTTTTTTAATTTAAACCGGAGAGACAATGAGCAAACACAGATGGTGGAATGCAAAAGGAAAAAAAGCAAAGCCATGTTAGCTGAAGCAGTAGCTGTAATTTATGTGGAAACAAAGTGTCAGCTAAAAGAATTGTCACGTGGAGCAATGAGCGGGAGATCCGAAAACCTTAATTTATTGCCAAGGGATGAGGCGCGGAGACGTGCCGGGCCGAGACACAATAATGTAATGAATTCGCAATTGCGTATGGTTATATAACAGTAGGAAGTTCTGTATTGTGTTATTTCGATTACTTTGAATAGGTTATCTTTTGGTAACAAGATTTTGAACCTTATTGCTTGGCCATTTTGGTATAATTTACTAATGATATGTGGTGCACATTTAATAAGATACAGTATCTTAATTTTTTTATAATTAAATTTACAGTAAAAATACATATTAGAAAATTATAGTACATACCGTACTAAATGTAATAATTTTAAAAGATTCATTTTCATAATATATTTGGTGCATAAAGACTATGCTAATTTTGAAAATAAAAATATTAAAAGCCAACGATTCATAAGAAGTTCAAACCTTTTTATGGTCTCCATAACAGAAACCCTAAGAGACTGATAGCCAATCGCATTGTTATTATGTTTGCCGACCATAAACCCTGACTTTAATTAACATGAAGCGGAACTCCGCTGGAGCACTCCGCACAGACACCGCCGTCAAATAAATACGTCCGATTAACACGATTCACGAGCAAAACAACGATATTTAGGAGTCAATTAAGTATAAACACGGTGAACGCGCCGGGACCGCGTAAAACGCAACTAATAGGTGTTTGGACGGCCCTCGAACAGCTGGATACCTGGAGTAACCCACGCGCCTGCACCATAGAGATCGATTGCGACCTCCGCGGTTGTTATTGATTAATTCGCAATAAACTGTTTAGAGAACATTGGGTCGGAGGGACACTATTTATTGTGAAATAGAACCTACAGATTTAATAGGAGGAAAAGCAGTGCCATCTTGAGTTTACGAAATTAAGGTAAAATTTAAATCTATAATTGAGCGACTAGTTAAACATTTAGGCTCCAAAATGTGATGGTTAAATAAAGTTTTGGATTCGTAACATATTCTAATCTAGTTTTTAAGGACAAATGATTTGCTACCAAAAGAAGAGACTGAAACTATTGCAACCGTTATAAGTCAGGTTTTTGGTATATCTGTGTGCCAGCTTCTCCCTTGAGGAACTCACACGGCATCAAATATTTCATGGTTGCAACTTACTACCGAATGGATTCGATGGTTAATAGATATTAAAAAACAAAACAAAATTGAATTTTGAACGAATATTTAAACACCAAACATAAAGCATCCAATCACTATCGTATTATAAAGGATACGTTTGTGTAAATAATCCAATGGTTTCCGTACTTGGCGATTCGAAAATTTTCCATTATTTTTTAAATCATTACACGAAAAGCAACAACATACCAAAGTCATTAAAACTCCAAGAACAAAAATGCGCTGTATCACTAATGAATCTGTGCAAATGTAGTAAACAAATGAAGTCATTGGACAAGAAGCTGACCAAATGAAAGGTAAGAATTCTAATAAAAAGACAATAGCAGCTATTGTGAAAGGTGAAACCGTTTACGACTTATGAAGCCTTATGTGGAACCTCAGTGAGGTGTCATCTTTAGAACGCAAACGATACCTTAAATCTGTTGGGCATTGTGTGTGAATAATCGCGGAATTGTCAGTTCTTAATGCAAGAAATAACTAGAAAATAAAGCATGCCTTTGGCGATACATTAAAACAATGATGAAACCTATAAATTAAAATGTTGGTCCTGCAATATACATTATTTATTACCGTATTATATTTTATTTTGACATTAAACATTCCTATCCTATTCAACCTATCGCAGTCCACTGCTGGACATAGGTCTCCCCATTTCGCGCCAGATATCCGGTCCTCCGCTTTCCTCATCCACCTCCACCAGCGACCTTTCGCAAGTCGTCGGTCCATCGGCCGGAGGGCGTCCTACGCTACGCTTGCCGAGACGCGGTCTCCACTCCAGAACTCGTCTGCTCCAACGGCCATCGGTTCTGCGACATACGTGACCAGCCCACTGCCACTTCAACTTGCTGATCCGGCGGGCTATGTCGGTAACTTTAGTTCTCTTACGGATTAAATCATTTCTGATCTTAAACATTATTCTAATGAAATAAATCTGAATATTAAACAAGTAAATTTTATCAAAGGTTACGGCATGCTCGGAGATTTCGTTAAAAATATACTATACTACTATTTCGTTAATAATACACACATACTGAGAGCGTTCGTAAACAAACGTCGCGTGATATATTAAACAAGAAAGACATGAGAAGTAATCTCCAAAGACCATTCGTGTTCGGGAAACATTTCGAACACGCCAGTGTTTTACCGTAAATTAAAGCAAACGCGCACATTAACGTTTACAAAACATACAAGAGTTTTAAACTTTTAAAAGATCCAAAAGACGTGTCAAATCGTGACGCCGGATCCCCTCAAAGAGATCCCCGTCAATTTGTTTACGAATTACGAATAAATTCGTCCCAAGAGACAGCAGATCTCTTGCGGCGATCGCCATTGCGACATTTCAATAAAATTTACGATTCTGACTTAAACGCCGTGTCCGAAACGGAAAAAAAAAACCAACATGTCCCCGTTTTATTTTAGACTCACTTTGGCTTCGTTAAAATATCTTTGAGCTGATAATAAAACTGTCCGTGCGATGTAATACAGCGATAAATATGGGGATGTAATCGATACTAGTTGGGATTTAAGTTCTCTTCGACAATTGCCGTGGAGACCTTGATCCTTAATTTCTTGCATTCGTTGAATCAAATATGGTATGGAATTATGCTCATAGAATAAAGAAAATATAAGAGGTAGTAAGCTTATTTATTCTTTGTTATTTTGACTTTTAAGAAATTTGAACAATAAGTCACTTGGTTCTCGATCAAAATAATTATGAATAACTTTGAACAGTAACATTTATTGAGGCGAAATAGTTTGGCCTATAAAGTTGAGTGTATTTGTCAATTTCAGTCTATCAAAGGCGATAACCGAATAGTATAATAGTTTGCCAACGTTTGCCCAAACAATGTTGTCTAAATAAGGTTTAATTGAACATTGCTTACTCCACTGATGGTACAAATTCGATTCATTACGTTTGTTAAACGAAGTATTGGTATTGATTTACCATAATCACTTCAAGTGTTTAAATGGTGAACGTGGGTAGGATTTATGAGCACATCGTAGAATTTACAGCCTCTGTTCTAGACGGAGATACATTCTGCCGGACCTTTTTAGTGTCTTTTAAATCAATTGTTAAGGGCATTGAACAGTTTAAATATTAATAGTTCTCTCTAACTCTAATTTTCTGATTTATGTGATTTTTGTAGTAGCATTTTTATTATTGTTCTGTTCCATACGAACATACGGTGGTTGTTGGGCGTTTTGAGATTTTAATTGAGATGTGAAAATAGAATCTACAATTATATGAAATCAATATTTATAGAAGAGTAAATATATGTAAAAAAACTTAAACAAAAAATATTGTCGACAACAACATTTTTTGTTTAAGTTTTATTTACATATATTTGGCGTACTTGATTTTTAGTCTTAATCATTTGGAATCAAGAAGTTCCCGAAGATGTACACAGTGATACTTGGTCTTCTGATTTTTAAGGCATTTTGTAATTGCAAAATAATCATTGGTGTACACGGACTTCGTGGCTTTTTACAATGTTTTGTTCCTATTAAAGCAACTTCAAACAAAAACATTATTTCTTCGAACCTAAAACCTAAGCAAAGCATATTTCTTGATCAAACAGTAAGTTACTATGTAAGGATTTAGTACTTATTGTTGTTCCGCTCCAAATATAGCGTGCGCGCACGCAACATTGACGCGCGACATCGCCCGCGACAACGCGTCACGTACGCTATCGTAGCGTATCCACTGGTATTTTTGTTTTTGTCTGGTTACGTAGGGTTGTGGTTTGTTATTTAAATACTTACATATATTTATTTGTCTCAATTATTTTATTTATTTATTTCCATATCAGGAAACATACGTAGCTAGAGCTAGAGATAAAAGAAACATTACATAAATACATGATAAAATATAGAAGGGGTAACAGAAACAGACGCGAACGTTGAAATACTAATTGGAATACGAAATATTAAGTTTAATTACAAAATATATTATGTAAGTTAAAATATGTCAACGAAAATTCGTTTTTGTATTGATTAATTTTTAAAAATAAAGGACTGGAATTCATTTCAATGCCCATTCCCTTAAACTTTCCTGTGATATTGAACGCCAGGTTGCGAAAACAATCAAATTCATGGAAAAGTTTATTTCATTGTTTTATGAAAACAATGTTATTGTATTCTAATTTTAATTAAGATGTCGATTGTAACGTAAATTGTTAATTAATTATTTGTTATATTTTCAATTATAAAAATTATTCAGTTATGCGCTATTTAAAAAAAATAGGAAATAAAAATAACAACATTTTGTATTCTGTCGCTGGGATGTTGAAGTTTGAATCCCAAAATATAATTATAGTTTTCAATGCTCCTGACAGAATTCTCCATATATTTTTTTCAAGTTCATAGATCTAAAATTTAAAAAGCTTACTTTAGACTTACTTATTGTACTGTTTTTGAAGAGATTATTACACCAACGAGTTCTTCTATCAATCAATATAACTGATTATACCCTAGTGTAAGGTTGAATGTAAAAAACCTTGATTGTGGCAACCCTGCGACGAGTCGTGGCCTGTCGTCCAATATCTCATGTTTACTCAGATGAGTCGAAACTTTAAAATTAGGCGGGTGATTTAATAGGGAGACGATTTTAGAAAGTGCCACAAAAAATGTACTAAATGTTCAAAGAGAAATAGACGGGTAGCGGGCATCATTTCTGCGCCCTACAGTGTGAAACCTGCTATACTTGAACTACTCGTACTCATAAGTTAGAACATAATATGACGGACCACTGTTTTGCAGTTTAGGCTATTAACCCGTATTTATTCCAATTTCTCTTATTGATAATAAGTTCAATAAGAGAAATTGGATTAAGTCGGGCCAGTAAAATTTATCTCCTAGTAAACTAAAATGAATAACGCGCTTATAAAACACTCAAATATAAATATGAAATGAGATTTTAATACGTTCGATTTAGTTATCGAAATTTCAAATGTAAAAATAAGTTTATTGAAATGCAAAGTCGTAAAGATGGTATCTTTAAATTTCGTAAATAGTTAATAACGAGTTGAAAATCGTCTTATTAAACACTTTGATGGGAGAAACTAATTTCCAAATCTTTCAATACAAGAATTGTAAATTGGAAAGCAACTTTAGTAGAAGTGTCTCGCCGCGGGTCGCTGCTGCGTACACTTACGATTTACATAAAACACTATAAAAACGCATATTTCATTATTTTTTCTCCTAAAACAACGGGGTGCTGCGTGTTTTTTGTTAGTGGAACCAGACTCTCGCTGCACCCACACAATCATTCGGTTCACACTTTAAGTGCAGTACGGTAGTGAAGCATATTCCCTCTTTCATTATTTTTAGTTTCTATATATTAAAAACTGTTGTTTTGAGGAGAGT